>VDFB02264995.1:0-14746 GCA_007258455.2 Sequoia sempervirens
TTTTGAATTTCATCACAAAATCATGGCAAATAATAACAAAACACAATAAATTTGAGATTTAAATAAATAAATATTCAAATTCATTTTCAAAACAAAAAAAGTACGCCTTATGTTTTGCCTCTAGTTTTCTTTTCTAACAGAACCATAGAATTTGTTTTTGCCTATACTTAAATCCTTTTGATTTTCACATAATCCAAAGGTTCATGTTAGCCGCCTACTCACAGAGAATAACTAGCCGCCTACTTGGAAATCAAGAAAATATATACCAGCGACTCAAGGTTTGGCTTATCTGACACTATTGACAATTAGGGGCAACACCTTTGCATTTACTACTGGTAGGGGCGAACATAAATGCCATTATCTTTACAGACCACAGAATTTTGAAGAGATAAGTTGGGCCATACAAAAATTCAAAAACCAAATCAAATTTGTAGGTATACTTCAATCAATACGGAACTGACAATGTTGACTTGCGTATCCAACTAAGTAATGAATTACTAGCGGAGGTATAGCTAGCAGGTACTTGGTTTTAAATGACCATGATCAAGCACAAGGAAAAAAACTCTCTAGCCAGTAGTGTAGAGTTAAATTCTGGCGGCTTAGGAAACTATTTGGCAGGTGCAAAAGAATGTATAGTAAAGTCAGCGCACTCCACAGCTCCTGATTGGTGAAAAGAAAACGTGTGTGAGACAGAAAGAATTAATGAATTTCCTACAAAAACCATCATTAACGAGGAGGAGGAGGAGTAGAATGAGTTTGAGAAGGCGGACGTTGTCATATGATGTGATGTTGAATGTTGAAAGGCGAATGAATTTGGAGGAGAAAGTGAAATAAAGTGGACAATGCAACAACATATACCCTCATTATCTGCTATAAAGTGGACAAATGCAGTGCGCAGTGCCTTAACATTCACACAAGTAGTAAGCAACAGACTATACCCTGCGCATTAGGATGAATTTGATGGCAATAGATTATACCCTCATTTATGTAGTGCGCAGTATTGTCATAATCACAAAGGCAGTAAGCAAAAGTGATATTACCATAAATGAGTGATACTATCATAATAAAGATGTCTACGAAAATTTAAAAAAACATAAACGACCAGGGACAGCGTGGAGAGTGGGCTATTTAACATTCTAGTTATATCATTATTGTCCTGTCAAATGTCAGCAAGAATAACATTTCTACGCAGTGTTTCTACACTATGCCTTTGCACACAGCTGGAAGTCTTATTGAATAACAAATAAACATTATGGCACGCATTCATAACCATTAGCTGGTTCAAAGAAAATCAATCAATCAGATCATTGTTAGATTTGGATTGTTAGAGATTTACTTCACATTTTATGAGAAAAGAAATCTGAGTGAGAGAATATCTAACAAGAGATAGTTCAATACTAAATCAAATATAAGTACCAAACCAGCAGATGTTAAAAAATCAAAGAAACATTTGCATATGTTTTTCTTGAATGAACAAAAGATCACAGCCCTCCTTCTAGCGCCAATATGTAGGTATCCTTTTAAAATCTGCAAACAACTATTCCTTCAAACAATGGGTTAGTGCCTTGCAAATTCTATCAAAATACCTCTATGAAATACCTTGTGAATGCTTCCAAATGCAACAAATGATAATAAAAAGACTAAAGCATTATGAAAACAAAAGCAAGTTACCTATTCCATAGTTGGATTGGTGTCACATGTGCTAGTGACCCTTTCCCAATCCTTGATAAAAGCTCAAGATGATAAAATGCTAATGGATATGATGGAGTGAAATGGACAAGATCAAATCTCAAATGGAGAGAGTAACCTTGCATAAAATTGTGAAGGGTTTGCTCAAAGATGAAGCACCTATTTAAGGATTTTCAAAATGCTAAGTGTTGAAGAGGGACCAATGTGGGACTAAGATTCTGCCAATGATAGGAGGACACTTGTCAAGTGGTGATTGGTTGATGTATGTGCAAGATTTGGGAAGAGTGCCCAAGAGGGGGAAATTTTGAATTCAAATTTGCAATAAATTTTGAGAGGGGGACAAGAGAAAAGAGCAATAAATGCCATGTTTGACTTGTCATGTTGAGGGAAAATGAGTGTTTTAATAAATCAATAAAATTGATTTATTGTGCAAGTGGCTAGATCTAGATAATGCAAGTGGGATGGGATTAACATTCAATCAGGGTTAGATGATGATTATGCTGATTTAATGTTGATTAGATTATTTGACTTTCAAGACTTTGATAATTGATTTATTTGAATTTAGAAAATGATGGAAGTATGATTTGGATTTGATTTAAAATAAAGTCCTGATTTATTTAATTAAATGGATGATGCAAGATGAAGGTTGAATGATAATGCTTATTTGATAAATGAGATTATTTAATGAATGGATGAAAGTGATGAATGGTCCTAATGCAACGTCTAGTTCGGTTGATGAATGAACATGATCAAATGCAGAATGTTAATTTTGCATGTCTACACATCTGATGTGACTCATGTGCTTGATTGGAAATCCTTGCAATTACATGATCCAGGAGTGGTGCTAGTGGAGCCCATTAGAGTCTTGGATAGATGCAACGTTAAGTTGTAGAGTAGAGATATTGCTCAGTTTAAGGTCCAATGGGACTAGTACGTAGAGGACAATGCTACTTGGGAGGATGCAAAAGAAATAGAACGCTCCTTTCCACATTTGATTTCTTGAGAAAGAAACTTCAATAATTTTGTTTGAACTTTTTTGGATTGAGATACTATGATATTTCATGCTTTAAGATTCTGATGTTGAAATAGACATATATATTTAGAAATGATGTTGAAATAGACATATATATATATATATATTTTGATGTGATGTTGAAATAGACATATATATTTAGATGTGATGTTGAAATAGACATATATATTCAGATGTGATGTTGAAATAGACATATATATTTTGATGTGATGTTGAAATAGACATATATATTCTTATTTGATGTTGAAATAGACATATATTTTTATGTGATGTTGAAATAGACATATATATTCAGATGTGATGTTGAAATAGACATGTATATTATGATTTGATGTTGAAATGGACATATATTTTGATGTGATGTTTAAATAGACATATACATTTTGATGTGATGTTGGAATAGACATAAATGTTCAAATTTGATATGATGTTCTTTTATTTCAACTTACTAGACATTAGGACGATGTCTCTTTCAAGAGGGGAAGGATGTCATAACCCAATTTTATTGCATATTTATTATAATAGGGAAAATTGAATTATTGAAGAAATTCAATTAAATAATAAATGAAAATTTTGAGAATTTTTGAAAACTAAATGAAAGAAGTTGGCTGATGTTGATTTTGCAAACTTTTGGAAATGATTTTATATGTTACCAAGAATTGAACATTACTGATAAATTTGCAAGTGCAAGTGTGTGTAGTTGCAAGGTGACAAGTTGAAGGACGAGAACACGATTGAAGTAGGATTGTTTAGCCGGATCGAATGGTAAGCCAGTTGGAATCTGGGTGCACACACCACAAATAGCATGATGTTTTGCATTTGAAATATTTTGCATATATAGAAGAATTTAATTTCATGAATTAAATTGTTTCAGTGATTGAAAATGAATGGATTGTAGATTAAATATTCTACTCAAACTTCGTGTTTTGAAGAAAATGAAAGAAAGTATTGAAAAGAATGATTAAAATTAAATTCTTTTAGTTTATATGTATGAAAGCTCAAGAAGAAATTAAAGTTCCTTATTTAATTTTAAAAAATGGCATATGGAACTTACAAATTCACCCAAAAAAACAATTTATTCTAGAATGTATATATATATATACATGCATGTTAAAAAATACAAATACATACATACATATATATAAATATACATATTTGAAATGAAGAATGAACATGGTAAATATGAATGAAATCATATAAATACACACACACACACACACACACATACATATATTTATATTTACATTGTTATCAAATTCAAATTAGATAACTGATATATTCTAAATCGGATTGTTTGAAATCAATGAAAAATCACCAAGGCATCCCGCTAAGGACATGGTCTGCCACAAGTTTAATGAATATATTCAAAACAAGTAGTGGCTGGTGGTAGGTAGTAATGCCTTCGCCTAGCAACATGCAAAAGAAATGGTTGTTTCCATTTTCGAATAGAACTTTGGTGAAAAAGCAAAGAGAAGAAGATCATTTGGTTCGAAGGAAAAAAGCAGTGAAAGAACTCAAGACAGGGAAAAATCTGAGGAAATCTTCAAAAGCTCAATTTGGAGGTAATTCAATCTCATGTTTTATTTATCATTGTTAAAAAAAAACTTAAGGTTTTCCTTCATTTTTATTGTATGTCTTTATAGCATAGAAAAATGTGAGTCACTGTCTCTGTCGAAACGGTCTTGAGTCGATTTGCTGAGTTTGTCAACCACTATGTGGGAAATGCATGGCCTACGACCTGCATAGTATGGAAACTAAACAATGTTTTGAGCCTTCCCAAATATGTGTAGAAGCTTGGCCAAGGCTCAAAGAGCTTTAGATAGCTCAACCTTCATTTTATTTTGCACGATGGTGCCAACCTTATTAAGGCTATCAAAATTTATTTTGATAGACAGCGTTTTATATTGTATAGGTTACCCTTGTTTTGGATCGACAAGCAATCCCATGGGAGGGGTATGAATCCCACTATTTCATTATTTTTATTATTTCTAATGTTCCTTATCGGATGTGCCAATAATGGAATGGGGCTTTAATAGTTGTTATTAGAATTTCATATATATATATATATGTGTGTGTGTATTGTTCCTTTGTGTGAAGCCGACCTCTCTAGAATGAGAATTTCCAAGCCTTGCTTGGGTCGATCTAAAGAATTGATAAGATGATTCCTGATTATGTATAAGACATAGATATAAGTTTGCATGTTGATTATAATTGTATGCATGGTACAAACCAACAATCCCACATGGGCTATTTTGAATATAACTCTTGATGCTAAGAAAGAAAGCATCGACCTGTGAGATTGGTCGAAATCCAGAGCAACCTTGGTTTGTTTGTTGTAGCTTGAATAGGCAAGAGTATTGTTTTGAACCTGAAACTTCTATGCCTTCTTTGATTGAAATATTTTCTCAAATATTTCATCGACAAACATGTCGAACTTAGTTTTTCTTATAATATTAAAGTTTCTCATCGAATTTCTAGTGATGAAAGTGTTCAAGATCTGAATAATACACATTTTGTCCTTATGTATGAAACTGGGCTATTTGATTTGTTTATTTTCAGTACACTGTGGAAAACTTGTTTTATTTTTAACAGTGAACATTTACTTGTAAAGCAATCATTTACCATGTAAATAGCTTGAGATCAACAAACATAGTAAACAATATTATTTTTCTTTAAATGTAACTGTTTAGTTTGAAACCATATTGTGTTGATGTAAATAGTGGTTATTCTTTTGCAAATGACACTGTTTTGTTGAAAAAAAAAATTTGTAGCTGAAAACAACTTATCTTATAACTATTTAGTAGGAAACAATACTTGATCTATTTAAACAATGAATGTTTATATGTAAATAGCTTGTCTTATAACTGTTTAGTAGGAAACAATACTTGTTATGTTTAAACAATGAATGTTCATATGTAAACAACTTGTCTTATAACTGTTTAGTAGGAAACAATACTTATTTTGTTTAAACAATGAAAGTTCTTATGTAAACAACAATGTTAAAGTATCATAACTGTGATAATGCAATAACAATATGTGTGAAACTGTTAACATAGACTTGTTCTGATTCTTTATTTTGACTAAGAATCGTCAAATGGAATACTATTTTAAGATTGCAATTTGATTTAATGATTTATTTTAGAATGTATGCACAAATCTACAACTTAAGTAGGCACATATATGTGTATGCACATAGACTACGTCTATGTACATACACATACTTGTGACATACCTTCTTTTGTTCTTAGTACATTTTTAAATGGAAAATGCTCATGATGAAAAGAATATAATAGTCATAAGAATGATATGACTAATTGTTGAATTAAATCATAAATATGATTTCTTTTTAGAAAGTAAATTGGAAATTTGATTCTTCTTTTGAAGGCATATGTGAAAGAATATTCTAATACTTGAACAAAACAATGATACCTTAGTTGACTAGAGTACCTTAGGGTAGATGCTGCTATAGGATAGATAGCTGTTATGAGATGTATAGTAGAAATTTACCTTCTGGGATAGATGCCGAAATGGAGTTAAGAGAGTATAGGTTTGCTTTGCTAGAACCTATTGTTTGTTGTTGTTGCAACACATTTATTATGCTTGGCCAAGCATTATTGTTCATTTGTATGTATGAAATCTATGATTTCACTCTCTATCATTCCTAGCATATATCTCGCACTTTCTTTTTTAACTTGTAGATAGAAATTGCATGTGGTGTATGGGCACGCTCTAGATTCTACCTTGCAGATTGTTCTCTTCCTAAAATTTCCGTGCAGGGTTGGGCATTCTTCAAGTCAAAAGAATACTAGGGAAGCGTAAGATTTGCAGTTGGGTGGTAAAGTGCTTCAACCATGTTCTCGTCCACCAGTGGAGGCGAGCATCAAAGAAGAACCTTATTTGTTCATAAGACTATTTTAGTCTAAGATGTAACTTGATGTAATACATTCATGTATTTGATGTAAAGTGTATAATGTAATGACTTTGTGGCCTTAGGAGCCAAGTACTCAAACTTGATATTGTAATTTGACTTTTGAAGTGAATATATGAATCATTGACTCATTTTAAATGGACATGTGTAGCTATGATTGACTTTAGCCACTAGTTATGTCTTTTTAACTTGGAATATATTCATGTGTCAAATGCAATAATGTTAATTAAGTAATAATTTAGGATGGGTTATTACAACTACTTGGAAGTTATTGTCTCTTCTATTTACTATTTATTTCAGTCTAAATTAATATGAAATTGTTCTTTAATTCATGTAGGGTTAATGATGTAATGGAATCTACATAGATGGTTGTTAAGATTTTACTTATTTATTTTAGTATTTTGATTGTATTCTTTTGTTTTAATCATTTATTTCACATTGGTCTCCTTTTTGTTGTCTTTGATGGCTTGTAATGATTATTCAGATGTTTATCCTATTAGACTCAGAACTGACTAGGTAATGTGAAGTTGGAATGAAAGTTGAAGAAACCTTTTGCAAAAGTACATTTAGATATTTCTACCAAACTGCTTGAGTTTTATAATTTGATGTAGGAATGGTTCATATGTGTGTGTACATGGGAATTTCAAGAGCTTCCAAAACAAGAAACATGTGAATGCTTTCTCTATGAGGTGTGTATTGAAAACTAATAAGTTGAATTCCTAAATGTGTTTGGTTCAAAATGCATGCATTGACTCAAAAGTATAGTCTTGGTTAGCTCCAATTTTTTCTCAAATTTATATTGGATACAAGCAATTTTTGTGCAATAAATTCTAAATGAAATTTGTTGGACACATCAATGTGTTCTTTCCTAGACTTCTAGAGGATATTTTCAAGTGCATTTGTACTTGAATACCATGCTTTCTTTGTGAAGTGTGGAAGTAGTAAGGAAGTTACTATATTCATGTCAAACATTTTATTGGTATTTATTGTCTAAATTGACTACTAATGGGAATTGCCCTATATACACTAGTGTCTTTTGATTGACATGTGCCTCTAATTGATTGATTAACTCTAATGTCATAGATGGTACTGGATATTATCTATGCCAATAATTACAGGCATGGAAATGAGTGCCAAGAACTATGCCACTTGTATGCTTACCTATGTTGTTTGTTTGTAGCTTGTATTTGATTCCTTCAATAAAATTGAGTTGTCTTTTTTATTTTATTTTTTAAATTTATGTTTTTAATAAGATACCTTTTATTTTATGAGTAAGATAACAAGCCTATTTCCACTTAAAGTGTTTTTCTAGAATATTTATGGTTTGATTTTGAACATGTGACTCTTAAGGCATGTTAAATATCTGTATTCATTGGATTGACTATTAATTTTTACTTTTGAATTTTACTAATATTACTTTTGAAATGATTAATTAGGCCTATTACCGATTTCAAGAAATAACATTCCATAACTTGGAATGCATTTTTACACATCTCTACAATCTTAAAGTTCAGGTATTGACCTTAGCTATCAGTCCTTTGTACTATGTCCTATTTTTTTTAAGGAAAATAAATTCCTTAATGAATAATTATATTTGTACCTTTGATCTGCAGGGTGGAGGTGTTACTCAAACTCCTACAAGCCCAATTGTTAAGGTTTTTCCAATGGGACCGCCTGGTGTGGCAAGCCACACTGCTGGCCTAAATCAAGTAAGATGATCAAGTGAAAGATCTACTGTCTGTAAATAATAAGGGGAACCTGTATGGGATTCCATTACATTTGTAATAATTTTGGTGTTTATCAATTCTTCTTTTACTATTGTTATTTGTGTAAAAACCATCAAATATCACTAGGGGCTAACATTTTCCATATTCCAGTACACAAGCCCTGGTCATATCTCTATGGTTGCATCAAAAGAAGATTTACATGTAGAAGAGTTCAAAACATATTTGAGGAACCTGTAAATCTGTAAGTTATCATATTCATGGTTTTTTAAAAGGTTTATTTTGAAAAAATATTCAATGTTAAATAAAATATAATTATTTGTGCATTTCACTAGCTACAGATAAGCATGGATTGCACAATGAACACAAAGGTGCAAAAACCACCAAAGTTTGTTTGTGGCCAAGAGGCATTATAGACCCACTAAAAGTATCAATATTCATTATAGGCCCAGTTCATATGCTTTGATATTGAATACAATTACAAAAAATATCTATTATGCTATTGATCTTTAATATTGGTTCATAATGCTCAAAGAAGATTTGGCCCTAACCAGGATCCATACGTATCAGATTAGTTTTGTCAAATTATTCCATTGATTGTGAGTTTTCCTTCCGTGTTGAACTATTACAAATTAGAAAATAGTTTGCTCATACATTGAAACCAAAAGAAAACATATCAAATTAGAATCATGTACTAGTGGTTGGTTGAAACTTAACCGTAGAGAATCTATAGTCACAATGAGTGTGAACAAAATATGCTTAGATCTACTGTGATTTCTACACAATCTGAAATCAATATTTTAAATTTTATTATTTTTAATGGATTTCTTGTTGACATTTGACTTATTTGAAAGCAATGATAAGAACTTCAATCTATTGACTAGAGAAATATGAATATCAATTGTCATCAATGCTAAAGAATTTGTTGTAACTTTAATTGTTTTATTTTTTGTGGTTCATTGTCATGTATTTATTAATTATTACTATTGTACTTTTTTTGTACCCAAATAAATTCAACAAGAAAACCCACTATTTTTTTTTTGTACAATAATTAACCTAGTTAATATTCTAAGTGTCAGAGACATAACACAAACATGATCATTATCATCTTAATGGAATTCACTTATAGCAAAGTAGCATAAGTTTAGAGTTAAATGGGTTGTGACTATGATATGAAAGGAGGGGTGTTACAACTTTCTTAGAAAAAAATATTATTAATTTATTACTTAAGGGTTCAATGAAGTCATCCAAACAAGACACCATGTCCTCAAGTTGGTGATTTTAGCTTTACCACGGTCATATAGCCTATTCATGATTGTGTTTACATCTTTATCATGTCTTATGCATTTTTCTCTCTAATCTACCATTCTTTCTTATTCACTTTTCCCTTACATTTGGAAGTTATCTAATCACTTGTGCCCAAGAAAACCTCCTCAATATGTTGCTTTAAACTATTTTCTTTAGTCTCCTTCCTTCCTATTGCAAATTATCTTTGTATCTATGTTGTGTTTATTCCCTTTATTATGCTTAATTTGTCTATTTTTGTTGATGTAAAGTTTGCTTTGAAGTGTGTCATTCTTCTTGTTCCATATCCATATTATTTTTCAATTTAGATGTTCTATGAGTGTTTCATTCTCTTTGGTTTACAGTTGGCTTCTATATTTTCTTTTTGTCAGTCTACACTAATATAAAATTTGATTTGATTTGATTGTGATTGCAGATGAATTTTTATCATTCACTAATGTTTTGGAATAAAATGCTAGACAACAGGTTTCTATTTAGTACCCATACCTTCTAATGGTAATGCAACTCCTTTCCAAAAAAATAGGGGCATGCCATTATGGTTTTATTACCGAAGCTGAATAATATACTTTTATCATTATGTACTTTGCTTGTTTCCTCACATCTATAGTCAAGTCTTGTTTTAAGACTTAAGAGCTTGCTTATGTACAAATTTGTTAACCACATAAGTGGTTTTGAGGTGGGGTTGTACATGTCTCCCACAGTTTGTTTCTCTGCATGCATCTGTCTTTTTCTTTTCAATCATTCCCATCTTCTCCTATTATGATTGTTTCTCTCTTCCCTTCCTTTGTTCTTCTCTTCCAATTTGTTTCTATATTTCCAAATGAATCATTACCATCCTGCTTCATCTTTTGACAATTTTGAATACATTGGTTTGTTCTAGATCTAATGCTACCTGTAAATGTGTTCTGTTATGCCTCTAGGCTTTCCTGTTTCTTTGATAATTGTATTCTTTGAGTTCTATTTTATTTTTGGTTTGCTTGGTTGTTAAATTCTAAATTTAGTAGTATCATTTATTTGTTGACTTTGTAATTGCTTTTGTAGGGAGAAAAAAGATAGAAAACATACATAATGAATTGCTACAACAATACAAAACCTTTGTTTATTCAACTTAACTTTTAAACAATTTCATTAAGCCTCTATAAATAGAGGTTGAGGATTAGCAACAACCAAAAATATCATGCATGGAAGATAATAAAATTGCAGAGTATCATGCAAATTATTCCATGCAAACATGTAGTCTATCCTGATCTATGCAAATCTAGACAATAGTTTATTTTTCCTAATTTTCTCCTTTGCATGCCAATTGGGAGAAATTACAGCTTATTCCAACAACCTTTTTTTTAATCCCCATGAATTTATGTGTTTGGGTATGAATAAATCAATGAATCCCCCAAGTGTGCTATTGTGAAATCCCAAGATAGTGTATGGTTTTGAGACTACATTTCCAACAGTCTACCCTGGAGACAATTTCCCTAATCCATTTCATTTGGAGTAGCATGTCCCCTGTTTATATGAAGTTGTCTTTGTCATAATAATTTGAGGTTGTTCCTCATTTGGGGTTCAAGTTTTATGTTTTTGTTTTAATATCAATAGTTACCTTGAGATGAACTCTTGTTGTAGCGCCCCTCCGAACCGATCCTTCTGGATATTTGAGTAAGTGGTTATAGGTGGTTTCATTGTTTCGTGTGTTGTTGGATTATGTGATAATGCTAATATTTTGATTAACCTCGTTTAATCGATTTAATTAAGTTAAAATTGATCTACATAGTAATTTTAACTAATAGTTAAATTTAATATGTTTGAAAAGGTGTTGTATGGTGATATTGATTATTATTTATCAAATTAAAATTGTGAGATTAAATATTCAAGTGAGCCCTCCAAATTATTAATAATTACATTATTAAAGCTAATAAATTATTAGCAAAATAGTAAGATGTAAATTAATTAATGATTATGATAAATTATCTTTAGATTATTAGTTGTACCATTAATCAATTTTAATAAATTATATTTATTTTGTTTAATTATTAATGAGGACTCTATGATTCAATTTTCATGAGAAGTAATTTAAATTATTTAATTAATAGAAATTCATCTTATAAGACTTACACCTGTCCTTACCTTTATCTCCACTTTGCTTCAAACGTTCCCTCATTCTCTCCACGTGCCTGGTCCTGGCATCCACTTTATGCATGCCTTTACGTGGTACGTGGGCATCGACAGTTTGCATGTTGTGTTGGGTGGATTTTAGGAAAAGACTAGGCTTCTGGCAGGGGGATAGGGGGCATTATCACTACTTTCTTCCTTTGGGGCATAGACTTGTCTACCAGTGCATTGCAACAGTTACATCTGCAAAATTATGCCCATTTACTCTTTCAATATCGATTGCACAATACACTGTATGCAGAATTTTGAGGTAAGTCACTTGCCATTTATTTATGGTTGTATTTATATATATGATATAATTGTAAATCCTATCTGTTTCCTTGCGTAGTTTTGCCTAATTTTTAGCCATTTCTCCAACACTGCATAAGTGATCTATTTCCGTCTCAAAGAGCTTGCATCATTTCATAGCTTTAGCCTTGGCGATTTTGATATACCTTACTTTCTGTAATTAGAACACAAGCAAAGTTTACAGTGTTAGAATGTTCTCCTGCGTGCTCATTAATTCGATGATTTTGAGAGCTCCCTTGCTAAATTCATTTTTGTGTTTATCTTGCATTCCAAGAGATGTCATCTCCTTGCGGCACTCTGTCAAACAGTAACGTGCCATTCTGTATTCCACATTTTGCTTACATGTCTGCCAGAGCATTTCTAACTTTAATATCTGAGTGTCCAGACCCGGTTTTAAGGCTCCCATTTTGAGCTAGGGAAGATTTTGGAAACGGCTGGGGATTTGTCCTTATGCCCACCAATTGCATTTGCTTGAAAATCTCAAAAGCCTTCCCATGGAATCTAACTCGCATGCTTCCCTATCCCCTCCTAAATTTGAGGAGAGAACTCTCAAGATCTCCCAATTTCGATCGAACCTGTCTCAACCCCTGTATGGCAACACAAAATCTCGTGGCTCTGGCTTACCTTAACTAACACCATGTTGAAGTGGCCAGCAGCGCCATAATTACCTTCACAGTCAGTGAGGATCCCAGCGAAGGCTATGGAATTTGGATTTTCACCTGCAGAGTGAATTTACTTGAAGGTTTTTAAAGCCATTTTAACAATCTATTTGGTGCTCACCCTGCAACCATGGACAGCGTTCTGGCAACCTGCCACAGCAACAACACTTGAACATAGAAGATTGTAGGGGCGTAAATAGCCTTCCTGATTCCTTTCGCCACCTGTCATACCTGCAGTACTTGAAATTAGAATGTTGTAGAGGTTTAAATATTTCTCTCTGTTTCCTCTGGCAACGTATGTCAGCCGCAACACTTGAAAATAATAGGAAGTTTAAAGGTTAAAATAACCTCCCTATTCTTTTGGCGACGCCTGCCAATTGCTTTTGCTTGAAAGCTTCTAAAGCCGTTTCAATAAATCCGTTCTATAATAAATCCATTTTGTACATGGCCTGAAATCATTGCATTCCTTGTGATCACATTTCTTAGAGGATTTTGGTTAAACAGTTCTCAGACCTTGCTCATGCGTCCACATGCTTGAATACATAACTGCCTGGGCACTTTTCCACTTTTGGTTTTGGCTCCTCCTGACTCCTTCTAGCTAGTAATGACCTTTCACCTCTCCTTTTTGGTGAACTACAGCCTTAAAATAAGGTTTGACGTGGGTTTACAGTATGTTTATTGAAATGAAAATTGTAGCCAAGATCCTTCCGCACCTTCAGGTTTTCCCCTTATCCTCTTCAAATAGAAGTCAAAACGAGTTTAAAAGATTAAGCAGCTGCACCAACAGTATGAGGCAGAATAAAAAGAGAAACCGATTAGCAAATAACCAAACTCTTCTTCCCTGGTGTTGACTTTTCACCTCTCCTTTTTTGCGCCTGAATAGAATTCAAGATGGACACCAAGATTAATCAAATTAAAAGAAAATATATATATCCAAATCATTCGCTGCATTGTAAATTAACGTAGGTTGTAAATATTTTCCAAGGCGTTGGTTGGATTCAAATGGACGAGGCTTATAAATTCTATGCAACTAAATAAATGTGTAAAGCTCTTTTATGAGCATAATACGGTGAATATTATTCATGTGAATTTTAATTGCCCATTTTACACGTTATGCTGGCAAAATCCTTGTGGAAGATGTGATAAAGGTGTCTATGTAAGAGCGCTCACCTCAAAAGCCACGGGTAAAATCTTAAATCATGATATAATATTTAAGAGGGGATGCACCTCCACGAATAAATTTTAGAAAGTTATTCTAAATTAAACTATTAATAAAGGAGTACCTCACACGTTTCCCCTATAAAGGTCTAAATTTGAATATAATCACCTCATCCAATGTTCTTCTTTATCTATCTTTCACAATAGAATGATTCCTACTTTTTCCCCTTTTTAGGGATAATATAATAATTTAAAATGTAAAGAAAAGAAATTAAGGGTTTAAATTTATTAGTTTCAAAATGGAAAGAAACCAAGATAATGTGTATTAAGAGGCTTTCTTTATATATTTATTTTTGTTCTCCTTAATTTTATTTTTATAAAATAAATGTGCATAAATATGCATATATTTATATTTAGTGTAAGAAGTTTATCTAATTATTCAAAAGTGAATAAAAGGGGCAATAGTTAATCTATGTAAATAAATACCTTATATATAGGTAAGAGAAATTGTTTATTTATTTATTTTGAAAATATTAATACACTAACAATAAGATTATTGTGGATAAGTATTAGTATCATTGATTGATAACAACATATTATTATAGATAATAATATATATATATATATATGAGTAATGACATTAATGTTTGGTTATAACAGTAATAATGCCTTTGATGTAAATTCAAAATTAAATAATAATAGTATTAAGTATAACGAAAGAAATATTATTATGTGATTGATGTTTAATCTTGTCTCCTTTGGATGTACTATTGATTCACCTTGCTATTGATCATTA
>VDFB02264996.1:0-21599 GCA_007258455.2 Sequoia sempervirens
CTCTAGCCATTGTCGATGTTCATCTAAGATCCCATCCATGGCCCTGACAACATCAATAAGGGTTTGCATCCTAGATGCAAACATCCTCACATGAGGTGTGACACATTCTTTATTTTGAATAATGTTGATTTGATCTTGGATGGTTCTAACATTGGCATTGATTTGTGCTTCTGGCAACCAGCATGCTCATTGGATTTGGTGGTGGAGGTGGGGGGTTAAGGGTGTGTGAGTGGGCGGAGGTGGAGGTGAAGGTGCTGGAGATGGATGGCATGGAGGTGGGATTAATATTATTGAATGGATCCATGAGATCTTCAAGATATGAGTGAACCTGCATTATATTTGTAATTTCAAGATGTAAGATACATGTTTAGGAAATACCAAGTTAAACCATTCAATATAAATGGCCTTAAATAATTGAATACAAATGATAAAATTATATGTAAGCCTCATTTATATGTCTAAGGAACATGTTATTTGAATGAAAATACAATTAACTAAATTGATATTGTATAATCTTGCAGGATCTTATTATTGTTAAATTTGGTTGGGCCTTGGGCAACTTTGATCACCAAATTTTAAGAACTTCTTTAATCCCCTTAAGAAATGTCATATTGTCAACCCTTTAAGAAAATTGAATTACGATTTAGGGTGACAGGATGGCTTAAGGGGATTTACGTCTAGTGAGGTCCTAGGAGAAAATGGCATGGCTCAAATGAATAAAATTTGGTGAAGTTGCCGAAGGCAACCAAATTTCATTAAGAGCCTTTAAAGAAAAAGATGGCTTCTTTAGGCTTTAGGGTTTAGACTTTAGAGCTTAGGTTTAAGGTAATAATAGGATACTTAAGGGGATTCACATGTCGCAAAGATCCTAGGGAAAACAATTACATGGCATAAGGTAATGAAATTTGGTGGAGTTTCCTAAGACAACCAAATTTCATTAAGAGCCTAAGAAAAAATGATGGCTTTAGGGTTTACGGTTTAGACTTTAGAGTTTATTATTTAATTAGCTAAAATCCCCAAATCCTAACTTTTAATCAACCATTAAGGGGATAATCATGTCACATCCATAGCTTAAAATTAAAATAATTCCAAATCACCAATCCAAACTCAAACTAATGTAACTTACTTCCACTTCATCAAATCTAAAATGAAATTAATAATCTATCCTAGCCATCAAATCAATTAGACTAATCATAGCCATTCATTTCCAACTTAGACCTTCAATCCAAATTCAAATTAGCATTCAATTATTCCCATCTACCTAATCAAGTCAACACAAGCCCTCCATCAACCCAACCACCTACATTTAATTCTCTCTTCCCTCTCAAATTCAAATTCAAAAATTCTCTCATGATTCTAGTCCACAAAACAAAAAAAACCTAGTCCTCCATTCCTTTCCCCTCAACTCTATAAAATAATGACATCCCCAAATGTTTCCATATGATAAAATTTGTATGTATATGTTATCACATTAGAGAACCAAAGAGCAACTTCAACACATACATTTAGAGCCATAAAATAATGTTATGGAACATATTATATGCTTCTCTAATCTTTCATTATTTTATTTACCTTTCATTAGAAGTAGAGTATTGAGTTTGCACTTGCATTCTAGGTCTAGAATTTCTCTTCTACACTAAGTACAAAAATATAATATTGGATAGCTTAGTATATCTTTCTCTTCTAATATATATTCCCTAGTTCTCCTTATCCATATTTGAGTATCTTAGCATATGTGTAACACGACATGTTAATAATATATCTCATATAAATGTAGGGATGTGTCGCTAATGTCATCTTCAAACATATATAACCAATAGGAGATACTATAAGGTATCCAATATAACTATACAACCTATACAGGGATGACATATGGTGACCTTTGGCTTTTTTTGATATGTCAAGGGTAGTTTTGCAAATATTAGTTTCTAGTGCTTTTGTGAGTTTTCACCACTTGTAAGTTTATTAAGCTACACTTTTGGGTTTTCAACCTAATAGGGATAAACGTAGTAGATTTTTTAGCTTTCCAGCCTAATGGAGATAAATCAAACCACATTTTTTGGTTTTTAGTTGCACCTATCAAGTTATTTGTTAGCTATTAAATTTACAAACATTCTAGGATTATAAGTCTACTATAAAATTTGATGTAAAATAGATTACACATTGAGCCCTATAATTTAATTACAACAATGAATAAATATAGCAACATTTAGTAGACATAATGAAAATCAAGCCATGATAGTAATATAGAGATAATATACAATGTTTAATATAGATAAGTTAAAGAATCATTTTACAAATATATATCTATATATTCACATCATTTTTGATTTTTCTTTAGATTTCAAATATATCCACCAATCCTCCTTATCTTACATTAACATAAACTCAAAAAACATAGTGGACATGTACACACATATAAAACTACACTAAAATAGTGTTAGATCTTACAATTTTTCAAGGCTTAAATTTCATCCTCTTAGACGATCACTCTTACTAAATCATTGGCATAAATTAGATGCACACAATGGCACATTAAAGGTTTATTCCTCATGTTGGATTCCCTATTTTATATAACTATATCTTTATTATCTAATTTAAATATATCTAAGCACAAATTTCTTTTATGTAACACATTGATAATTTCAACTCATTATAAAAACCAAATACAAATTTAAAGGGGGTACACTATATTTATAAATAAGAATTTAAATACCATCCCTATCTCCATGGTGTGTCACTTGTTCACTAAAAAGCCCTTACATAAATCATCTACTTAGGTCAATCTTATCTAGATTTTTCTTAAATATTAATATTCATAAAATATGGCACAAAGCATATTGATGCATTTCTATCCTTCCACATAAATCTATATAGTATCAAAATATAGGTAATTTTATGGTTAAATTGAATCTCTCTTAATTGTCAAATAATCCATTATGATTGAGGATGGGTGGATTATTATCTAGGATATATATGTATCTGGAAGTGTTTCCAATTGAAATTGCTATAATTATACTTTTATGGCATTCTAGATATTCAAAATAGTTTTCATAAATCTACCAAATAGACCCATTCTTGATATTGAACCTACATAATTTTAGGTATGTCCAATGAAAGATTACGGTCTAGGGTTCATAAATTTCAAATGCTTTAGTATTATGGGTTTAGATTTTACAGTTTAGGGTCTAGGGTTTAGCAAACTTAGGGTTTTAAAATTTTTTTTTGTTCCAATTCAATTTAGGGTTTCAGTTTTAAACAATTAGGGTTTTTAATGATTTTTTTTCGTTTCAATTCAAACTAGGTTTTCAAATTCATTTTTTTTCGTTTGATTTTAATTTAGGGTTTCAAAAAGCTCGATTTGGATTTGTAAATGCGATGTTTTATTTCATTTCGATCTCTAGGTTTTTGAAATGCAAATTTTTTTGTTTTGTTTCAATTAAGGTTTTCAAAATCAATTTTTTTTGGGTTTAATTGATCAATTTAAGATTTAAAAGTTAAAATTTTTTTCTAACACACAATTCAATGTTTTTTTTCTCAATTTTATTAAAAAACGTTTAAATTTCATTGAAAATTTTCATCTAATTTGCAACTATTGAATTTTAATATAACAATTAAAAAAAGCATTAAAACGTGACAAATTGAAAAAAAAACATGTAAATTAACGTATTTCTTTTAAAATTTTAATTCAAACCAAAAAAAGTGAAGAAATGGCGTACCTGTAGTTGATGTTGATGTCGCTGTCGCCAAGCAATTCGGGGTCCCGTTCGCAGCAGTGAAAACTGCTGTTTTTAAAAAAAATAAATAACAGTATAAAACGGGATCCCGATTTATATAACTCGGGATCCCGCTCTCTATAAATCGGGATCCCGTATTTTTCAAATCGGGATCCCGTTTATTAAAAATCGGGATCCCGTTCCATCCTCGTTGGTTCGGAGTCCGACGGGAAATGGGATCCCGATTTTTAAAAAGCGGGATCCCATGTGGTCTCAGGCTCGGGATCCCGAACCGTAACGGGATCTCGCTTTTTAAAAATCGGGATCCCGTTTATTAAATCGGGATCCCGTTTCTTCGATGCCGATTTCAATTTTTTGGCTAAGGCAAAAAACTTCCACATTTCGTGGACTCAACTTCTTGCACACACCCATAATTTTATGGTCTCTTGGGACCACTACTATAGAAATTTCTTATGGTGATTTTCCTTAAATGAAGATATATATATACACACACATCTCATGGAATATGGGCCTTGACGTGTCAACAAGATTAGGAAATAATAACAAATGGTTTAGATATATATACTTGGTGCATTCTAGTTAATATAGTTTTTATTCTAGGTGGGTGCACTCTAGTTAAATTGAAAGAAGGGTTAGTTATAATATTTCTCTATGAAGTTCTCTATGCATGTTAATAATTTTCTATTGTTCTATTCATGTTTAGATGCCTATAAAGATTATCATGTTTTATTATATTGTACATTGTTATCAGACTTGACCAACCCAATAACTTTGTATGTGTCTTATGAAGTATTGTATAGAAAAGGTCTCTTTAGTATATTATATCAAGTCATTAATTACCCATGATTCTACAACAAGGTGTTATAACTTGAAAGATATTTTTAGGTATTATTAACACCACATTGATAGCAATACACCAATTTATTCTTGTTTGAATTAATCTTTTTCCAAAACTTTGTTTCAAAGACTGTGTGAAAAGATATGATCTCTTTTTAGGGTAACTTTGTACTTGTTTCAATTCAATTATACTTGATGTATAGGAAAAGAGGATACCCATGTAGTCTGTAATACATGATTATCATCTTAGAATATATTTTGAGTATATAGATGTATGTAGTTCAATGATGAATGACTACATAGTATAAGATATGCATGTCATTCACTAGGTAAATGTTATGGCAACACATGATAATAATTTTGCAAATTTAGTGTTAAAGATTAATGTAAGTGATTAAAAAATCGATACTAAAGAAAATGGGTTACATGAGAGAAATTTGATAAAGTTGAAATATATGTGATTAAACATATAGAATAGCATTAGTTTCTTTTATTGTAAATTTTTGATATGTACACCCAGGATTGTCCTGGACAGGGCTGTTATGCATGTTGAGTAGCGATTATGAATCATGTTGTATACATGTTGAGAAATTACTCTGGATCATGTTGTATAAATGCTGAGTAATTACTTGGTGCAAGGGCACCTACAACCTTGTATCAAGATTTGAAATGGTGATATGTAATAAGGTGACTCTTTGGGTGTCTAGGTTATTTGAGGGAGTGTTCAATGTTTGTTTGTATGAAATAAGATCTAAAAAGACCATTTATTTTGTAACAAGGTTTATTTTGGGTCATTAGTAATTAGGAGTCGAAATTTGCAAACAAGGTGTAATGTTATTAAGACAAAATTGTTAATTTGCAACTTGTTAGGAATTTGAAAGTCATTAGAGGTTTAAAAGGTGGTTATAGCCATTGAAGGTTTTTGGTTAATGTGGTTTTAGTTCAAATAATCCTCCCAAGGCTCGAGCAAGTTGTGGGGGATGATCTTAAAAACTTTCTACATCAATACAAACTTTTTTTTTTTGCATTTTTCTATTTTCTTGAACTTATTTCGGCCTGTATGGACCTGTACAACCATCCAATGCTTTAAATCTTGTTGCATATTATGGTGGCTCATGTTAAATTTCATATGCACCCAATTTGAGGCTCTAACTTAGTGTTTGGAGGGAGATATCTTATGTTTTTTGAAGTCCACCTGTATATCACCATTGGAGGGTTTGATAGGTGTCAAAATGGGGTTTTAGGCATCCCACCTACTATATAGTCCCTGTGTTTGGCCGGGATGGCTTAAATAAGGTTAGATAAGATGTATAAGTATATTTGTGGGCTATGGAGGTGAGACATTTGATGTAGGGTGAAGAACTAGCACTGAAAATTGTGTTTTCCCTTATGGAAATATGGAACCAAAGTAGTGTTTCAACAAAGTACTAATAGGATATTCTGTGTGATGGTATTTTGTCCTTAATTAGGGTATTTTTGAATTGTTTAATTGATTGGTTGTGCTCCATAAGCCCGATTATGTGTATTTTCAAGAAAACCCTAGATTTTTGTGTGGAAATGAGGGTTTATTGGGATAGCGAAGTAAAAGCCATAAATTTGCAAATGTCTTGTGAAATTGGAAGTTTGGGGATGTAATTAGTGACTGACCAAGGATTTTCTATGTGTACAAGGTGATTGGAGGATACTTTTTTTGTAAAATAGGGCTAATTCTTGTAGCCTTTTTGTAGGGCAGTTTGATGATTCTCTATGTTGGTGCAAAGGAACCTTGTGTGATTGATTGGGGCATTGTATTTGGGGTCTGAATGGATGCTCAATTGATGTTGAGTTGGTCTTTTGTGACCTTCTCTAAAGATAAGCCCATTTGTTGAGATTTGGAGGCTAGAAGCAATAGGTGTTGTCTTGGGTAGATTTAGTGAATTATGTTTCGAAGGTTGAATCCTTGTCGAAGTCTGGTCATTTTGTTCTGATTGTGAGTTCTCCACCTTGGCTATGCATCATTAATTTAGAGCATGGTGTGCACTTGTGTTGAGAATCGGTCTATTGAACCAACACTTGTGTAGAGCACAATAGTGTGTTGTGTTTCAAAAAGAATGGTTTCCTCATAGATTGTTGAGTAATTATTTGAGATATGATTATTATGTGGTATAAAAAAATAAATTTATGAAAGATAGTAGACATGCAATTTTTATGAGAACAATATAATTTTAACTACTATTATTATTGACATATCATTGAGTTCACCCAACAAGAAGGTATTTTCTCCAAAAAAATCTTGCAAGTCAACTTTGGTGATTGTTTATTTTAATCATCCTTGAGCACCACTTGAATAGTATGAACATGAGAAGGTGAAGAGAAATTGCTTGAATAAAACACATTTGATTAGAGTCTCAGTATTGATTTCTACTTCCTAGTTGAATTGTAGCATATATAAGTCCTTTGTAGAAATAACAAGAAGGTTGGTGGTCGGTTCTTCAAAAGCAATAGAAAATAATGTTCCTATATGATCTACTAGCTTTAGTTGAAATATGTTTATGTAACTACAATTGAAAAATGTAGCTTTGCACTTTGAACAATACCATGTTTGATCATCATTTTGCATAGCTTTTTTTACATTATTTTCCATCTAACTCAAGGGGATGTTATGGATATACAAATGAATTTGATCTTATGAATCGTATAGTTTATTTTACAATGCATTGGATAGTTTGACTTGTGTGCATCTAAAGGTTGTGTAATTGATGAGATAACATCATTATCATTCTTTTCAAACCATGATTTTAGTTTTTGTGTCTATAAATAAGTGGGTACTAGCCAAAGTTCTTATGACATTTCCATTATACTCAATGAGACGTCCATTTTTTATTGCAAGCACAACACCATGATGCAAGTGATACATTTCTTGGATTTGTGCACCTTCCTTTTGAGTAGTTGTAGCTTATAGAGTCACATTAATAGTAGAGGAAGATATATCCATTAACCTGATGCTCCTTTTAATAAATTTTGTCCCATCCATCCTTCTTATGGTGGAGATCAAGTCTACACATAACTATTTCAATCATATCAACAAGACAATTGGTGATGTGCATAATGTCATTAAGGGACATGAAAGAGAACTAATGTTTTGGAATTGCAAGGTCATCTTCAGAGAGAAAGCCTGGAATCATCTAGTAAACAAACTTCAAGTTGGCTATTAATTTTGTCATACAACCTATTAACAGTCTTAATAGTCCCACTAGATAATATTGTATATATAGGTCCAACCTAAACATTCATGTAATGAAGATCCACAACTTTATTGTTCAAGCAAGTGACATATTTTAGTGTGCTCACACTCTATAAAATTAAATGATTTTTTTTTCTCTTGTCCCTTTTGTATGTTGGATTGGTACATTTAAATTTTTTCATGGTAACACAACCCTTTATAAGCCACCTTGTCTAGAATAGATTCAAATTTCTAATATGAGTAATAGTGGATGAAATCTCTTTCCTTTGTGGGGATGAACATATTCCAAACAACACCCTTCAAGGAGGGTATTTCGTAACTCTTTCATTCTCATCCAGACTTGTACATGGATCAGTTGAGCTCATAGCATGTAGTTGTTGGGCTTGTTCTTCAAATAGATAGGTGTGATGACCAATGATATCATGGTGCAAACATGTGATTTATATTTTTGAGATGACAATCCACCTAGAGGAATAAATTTGACATAATGGGTTTAAGAATGCTAATTTATAACCTATCAATCAACAATTTTTAGAATATCATTTAAACATGGTGGCTCACCTTGAATTGTAAATAAAAAGGAAATTGTGTTTTTTTAAGTTTAAGTATAGATACCTTTTGGAGTTATTTTGAAGTTATGTAGCAATTTTTTTTCTTCAGAAGTGTAGCTTTTTGCTTATGAACTCTATTAGAGAGCTATATTTTAAAGTGATTGGCCAATTCAAGGCCATGCCTAAATATGAAAATATCTAATGGCTGTATATGTGGTTGCAAGTGTAGGTTTATATCATTGGTCATCTTTATTAAATTGCTAGTCAGAGAATACATTCTCATGAGATAGCTAACTATTCCTAGTAAAAGTAAATTACACATGATAACTATGGTGTCCTAAACATGAACTATATAATTGTACTTTATGAAGTATAAATTGAATATGGAGTTGAAACCGCATAATTTACTTGACTATATATCTAATACATTCTGAAGAGAGAATTTAGTTGATAAAAATAATGTAACCATGAGTTAAATTTTAAAAATATAGTAATACCTATCAATTTGTTTGTTTTGAGGATTTATAGCAAGATAGTGGCTTACAAAAGTTAACCCTTTGCATAATTAAGAGGAAGAAGAAGAAAGGGTAGTGAGCAAAAAAAAGAAACTTCTATATAATTTGCAAGTAGCGCATAAGTTGGAAAATACATTTACTTTTCTAAGAGTAAGTGTAAAAGTGGGTTGGAAATAGCAAACATAAGATTACCACATTATTATTAGGCTAAAAAAAATTAAGGAGTGTATGTAGAACAAAAAATAATTATTAACAAACACATTTGCCACTGATTATTAGTGTAGTGAAAACAATAACGATAGCTCTTATTTGTAAACAATTGTGTCACTAATTGTTAGAGAATAATTAATAAAATGTAAAGTAGGAGGAAATTGATGAGAAAAAATATAAAATTAGAAATTAAATAGCAAGTGTTTTTAATCTTTGTGAAAGTATAGTGACTAAAAGTGAAAATTAAAAATTAATAAAAAAACCACTTGTAAAGAATGCACAAACCTTCAAGATAATCTGACTAATTTCATGGGGAGTACTTTCTTGCTACTATTTTAAGGAGGATTTTTCAAGCTAGCCATTCTACTAATATTTTGAAAACAAAAACTTAGTGCTTGTATAAATCTTAAATTGTATATATTTCATTTGCAACAGTTTGGATTTTGCCTCATGATTCAAGTGTAAATACATTCTAACCAAGGGTTGTAAATACCAATAAAAGTTTGTAATAGTAGCAACAAAGGCTTAACCTAAACCACAATATTTTTTATTTTACAAACAAGAAAATGTCATATATTACAAACTATCTAGATTTTTTTTTTATTATATAAGTAGGGAAAGGGCCCTGATCCCATAGAAACAAAAAGAGTTGAAGCAGCAAAAATGAGATAGTTTGGGAAATAGCACCGGGCACACCAAACAAAACAACAATCAGACTATATACTTTAAGTAACCATATGGATCTTGCAGGCCAATTTACAAGTATTTGCATCCACATGATCATTATAAGTAATAAAAAAAATAAGCATACCATAGAATAACCCAAAACGTGGCACACAGGCTAGATAAGAGATTAACCATAAAAAAGCAAGTCCTAAACCAAAGCATAGCTAGCATAAAATAATAGTTTGGTACTATCATCTAAAGAAACTTAAGTTTTAGAACAACCATTAAACCAGATCAAAAAATAGAGCAACAAGACAAAGCCATTATTTTACATTTGCAATCAACTCCCAGTTGTCTCCAATCTGAGAGACAAATTCCCTTCAGTCTAGGGAAGCTTTATTTTCCAAGTCCTTCGTGTCCTCATACCTAGCTAGTTGTCTTGGGGAAACTAGCTAGATTTGTTAAAGCTACATACCTTTCTAGTTCTAGAATGTGTCTTGCAAGTGCACATTCAGAGATTCTTGGTGTAACCTTGTTTATGTTTTTTCCAAGACTATAAGATAAAATATTAAAAAGATTTCATGTTGTCCAACTTGTTATATTAGATAAATATCTTTTGGAAATGAAAAATATCATGAATAAATGACGCCAGTATCTTCATTGGGTATAATTTTGCTTTAAAGATCAATAGATAACTTTGAAAATATTTAAGAACAATGGGACAAGTATATTATTTTTATAATAATATCTAAAGATTAAACAATCTTTAGGTTCAAAAAATATGACTTAACAAAGCCTGGAAAATTTAAAATTTGGTTATAAAAATGTTAATACAAAATTAGTTAAATGAAACCTTAGTACAACTATGGTAATATTCACCTATGAGACAAAATCATACATGATGTGGCCATTTCCTAGTGCAACATGGTTGTTAGCAATAAAACCAATTATTTTAGACCTTATTTTGTAAAACCAATAGATAACCACCCACTGAACAATGTAAAAAGTATAGAGAGGCTCTAGAAACTTATATTTATTATGGAAAAGGAAGTTTTTAGCTATTTAGAGAGATCCTATGATCTAATAAGAAGCTCACACTAAACTTTCATGCTATATGCCATGATTCAATGAATAGTAGTGTGTTGATACTCTTTGCCATCTTACTGACGAAATAGAAAGGAGGAAACAAGAATGAAGAGCAATGTAAGAAATGGAGCCATGCAAAATGAACCCACCTAGGAGAAAGTATTGCATAGTTGGATTGTGACTTAGTTGAGAAAGTTAGTCCCAATAGCTGAAAAAACTTACTATTGTGGAGCTAAAAGAAATTATTTAACCATTGTGAAGATTGAGATCCTTTGTACCTCCTCTTCCTATGTATAAGTTAAATATATGATGACAAATTTATATATTGAGTGAAACTTCTAATGAGAAGATGTGCTGTTTTTTTATATTTTTCTTCTTTATGTTCAATTAATATACATTAATGTGATTTTTTAAATATGGAATTTAGTTTTATTTGTTGAAATTGATGCTAATCTAGTTTGGGGTTGAGCATAGTATGCCATAGAATTTACCAAAGATTAGTATGTTCTATTATTAAATTAACTTAACGAATTGCAAGGAATGTATGTATAAAAAAGCTATTATTGAAGGACACATATATCATTGATTATTGGTATAGTTAAAACAATAATGATAACTTCTACAATGTGGAAATGAGTCCAAGTATTTGTAGGCATCCATGCCATTTATTGTTGGATGATAAGTAATTCAAATGTAATGGGGGAAATAGTGTAATAAATTTGAGTAATAGTATTAACTATAATTATCTATAGGGTTGATGCAAGAAGTAGGGTCCACAAAAAGCTAAAAAAGTGGAAGTGTTTTTGTTGTTTCTCAAAATTTGTCACTTGGACTGAAAAATTTAGGCACTTACATAATGAATCTTAAAAAAATTCAGTAATATGAAATTTAATATTTTGAATCTAGTTTCCAAATATGTAATTTATTCAAATAACCAGTTGATAGAAATTAAATTTTCATAGGGATGTATAAAAACCATTTCTAAAGTCTTTTTTTTTTTACCATACCATGCATGTGTACAAACACCACTTTTTGACCCAAATAAAAGTATTTTGCTAATTCCTTTTGGGCAAAGAGAGCTAAAAACATGAAGGTTGATGAGGATATTTTTTTGTAATATTTTTTTATTGAATTTTTATTGGCCTTAATTTCTGTTTTTAAAAATCAACATGTACGAACAACATAATTGGGCCTGAACTAAACATTTTTTGAATATTTTTTTCATTGTGTAGAGAATTGTTTGAAGATTAATGCCATACCAAATTTTTTACAAGAAACTTAACCAAAAAAAAGTTATTAAAAAATAAAAAAAAGCCTAATATTTCAAGTTTAAGGACTAGTTTGCTTAGAAATTAATTAAAATTTAACAAATATAATCCAATCTTAATAAAATTTATATATTTGGAAACTAGACATTGTGTTCTCTAATGGGTTTTAATTTCATAGATTGATTTAGAAAAAAAAGTCCATCAACCATATTGCCAAAGTTGGATATTCCTCTTGAATTTACCTTAGTTTTTTAGTTGTAGGTCAAAGGCTAACCTGGGTTAGGTTGCCAAGCCTTTCTCGAGCCTAAAATTGAGGTACATGTTATTTAAATAGAACATGTACGCATTACCTATTTACCCATTGGGTAAAGGTAAAGCATACACATTCCTAAAATAGAACACGTACACATTTTATAATGCGTACGCATTTCTTATTTAGTCATTTTTTTCCAATTTGGAAAATACTTATAGAGCACGTTTTTTTTGCAACATTCCTTTTCTGTAGTACGGCCTAAAAGCACCATTTTCTGCATTTTTCATTGCAATGTTGTCTTGTGCAATCTCTTAACAAGGCATATTCTATTCAAATTGTTGGAAGAGACAAGTGCAGGTTGAATTTTCTGAATTGGAATCAAGTACAAGAACATTTTACAAGAAGATTTGGAAAAAGAAAACTTTTGAATGTATTCATGATCTTTTTGTACTTCAAATTTTATAAAAGAAATGATCTCCATACTATATATTTTTATTTGAATATTTGAAGGAGATAGCAATTTGAAAATAGATTAAGAATCATTTTTTTTTTATCAAAGAAGGTTTGGTAACCATGGGATCAAAGAAAAGGTAAAGAAACAAATGTAGAAATTTAATGACACCTGAAGAAATTCAAGCAAATAGAGAAATGGAGGCAAAAAGACAAAGAGATAGAAGATAAATGATTCATCAAATGAAAAATTTGGAAGCATCTAGTTCCATGAATGTTGAATAGGAAACCATGAAGGATGAGATTGTAGAAGAGAAGGATTTTCTACTCACAAGTTCTCTTCATTTAGAGAGCCTCACGGGGTGAACTATCATAATCTTCCTCAAGGAAGAATAGTAAGAGTTTCATAATCCGAAAGAGCAAGTCACAGAGATTTTATGGACAAACTAACAAGCTTTCAACCAAAGGATGTTAGCGCTGGATACAGATGATATTGTGGTGCACTGACATCCCAAAGGTGCACTGGCTTCTCGTACGGAACAAAGAATAAGTTTATCACATAAAATTCCCAAAGGACTACTACTCTGATTATTGAGAAATTACATAATGTGATAAAGTAATAGAAAGTGATAGAAATGAAGTAAACTGAAATAGAAATGATAGAGATAAGAAAAAGAAAGGAAAGAAGATGCTCATGACCACACAAGTGATGAATCCTCCCATACGTGAATGTCTGCAAGACCTACATCCATGATGTCTGGAGAAAATGTTGGGGTTGTATAGGGGTTTGCCTTAGTCAAACCCTCGTTTTGGTGTTCCCACCTCCACGAATAGCCAAGAAGATAGAGAGAAAGAGAGAAATGAAAAAAGTGTGTGGTGAAAGAAAAAATTGCTCAGGAGTAGAACCCGCACCACCAAGTAAGCGTGTGATAAAATCAATCCCCGCTTGAGGAGGATAACCCGTATCACAAAAGAGGTGATAAAATCAATCCTTGCTTAAGGAGGAGAACCCATATCACAAAGCTAAAATGCAACAGAAAGGGGATATGGAATACCAAGATGGTCACAAGCATAAGGAAAGGGAGATAGAGATGCAAGAGAGTGTTGCAAAGGGTGTTGTGAGAGCTTGAAAGTGATTGAAGCTTGCTATAGCAAGCTACATGGAATCGTGCAAGAAAGAATGAGATGGTAGGATGAATCTAGAAGCAAAAGAAAAGTTTTTGACAGGTTAGAAGATGCAAATGAAGTGAAAAGAGAGCTTTTAAGGAAGGAAAACAAGCTTCTTCAGCAGTTACAAGGTGTTTCTGATCATTACCACTGACAAAAGATGAAGACAAGTGGCAAACATGCATGGAAATGGTCGTTTGAATGTTGAAACATCGTAGGGCGCTAGCACGCCACGTGGAAGTTTGCGCGTTGCACTAGTGTCTGAACACATCACGCTATAAAATGATGAAATCAAGAAAAGTACCAAGTCCAATGGAAAGCTGACACATAAGGGTAGCTGCTAAAAAGGGGTGCTGGAGCATTCTAAGAATGAAAAAGGTCGATGTAGGGGCTAAAATGAGCCTACTCAAGATGCTAAGGGAGTGGACACTAAAGCGAATACAAGAATGTATGTGAAATTGCAAGGGGTGCAATTTTACGATCATATAGAGATGAATGTAGATGATGCAAATGTGGAGATGGTGAATATGGACTTGAAAATGCAATTATGGAAACAAACCCAACTATGCCTTCAACTTCAACTTTGAATGATATGGAAAGAGCACTATGCAAACAACTTCAGGTATGTCTTCAAATCCACCTCCCAAAGATATGGAAAATTCACCTATTCAAACAATTTATCTAGGTATGTCTTCAAACCCAAGTCTTGATAATAATGATCTTAGTTATTTAAAGGAAGCTAGATACACCATTTATGGTATCAATAATTATAGGGTTGAAACAATGAAAAAAAAAATGATGAAATATCTTATATGAATGCAAAAGAGAATGAAATCCCTCATTTTGATGAAAATGAGAATGAAATCCCTTTTATGTTTGAAAATGAAAATGAAACTCCTTGCATGAATGAAAATGAAACCCCTTGTATGAATGAAAATGAAAATGTTTTTTTTTACAATTGAAAATGATGTGCTAGATAACCTTCCTGGTAAAGTTTCTTGGAGACAAATGAGAACTTATGGAAATAGAATATATCAATTTTTTTTTTATAGAAATAAATTAGGATGAAAGTTGAAAATGAGAAAAGTGATGAAAAATTAGGCATTTTTGTAAAACCAAAAAGAAAGATGATTCAATAGAACAAGTCATAGCTAGTGTTGCTAATGCTATTGAATTTATAGGTAAGAAAAGTCTATTGAAAGATAAGAATGCAACTCGTCATGCAATAACAACTGCTCTAGTTGATAAAACAACTTCAAATAAAAGAATGTTAAGTAATATTAGTAAATGTATAAAAGTAAATCCTAAAACTTTGATAAGAGTTGATAAAAGAAGATAAAGTATTGAAAAGAATCCAATTAATCAATGTTGGATTTTTAGTTAAACCTAGACTCCCAAGGTCATACATGAAATTAACTAATGAAATCAAATTTTTAATCGAAAAATATTGGGATGATGATATAAGAGTATCACCTAACATTAGAGATGTTTTAAAATTAAGGGTGGGTTCCAAAATTTCTGAACCTCATCCAAAGCATCTCTTAGATATGACTCAAACTGAATTATATAATTTTTTTTTAGATGATTCAATCTTACCATTTAATATTAGCATAATTTAAAGATCATTCAAAAAATGTAAACCTTGGTATGTTAGAATTAATGAACAATGAATCTCTTGCTATTGTAAGACTTATACACAATTTTGTTATTATTATGATATTTTTTGATATATACGTTATACTTTGCATGCTAACCAAATTATGTAGGACATTTTTGGTATTAATATTCCACCTGAAACAATCAATGATTTTGTAGCAGGTTTATTTTGTGAACCCTCTAATGGAAACTTATTTTATTTAAAAGCATGTATTTTTGGAGAATGAGATAGATGTGATAACTTTTCATTGTTAAGAGAATGTATGCATGAAAGTAGTTTAGATGAATTTGGACAACAATTAGTGGATGTAAAAAAATTAAAAATATGAGTGTTCTTTAAAAGATGGAAAAATTGGAAAATGTTGTGAGCCAATTTTGGAAATATTTAGTGTGCATGCATTTATTAAAGAATTTAAAGATAAGATTGTACCTAAATATGTTAAACACTCTCAATATGCTTATTGTCTTGATAATCAATTTTGTTTATGTAAAAATACATTCCCAATTGGAACTATATTGTCAGTGTAACACCCTACCACACAAACCCCAAAGAACACTATAACATCTAACATTAATGGCACAATTTAAAAAAAAAAAAAAACTAACATGAAATGTACATTAACATACATCACTAGAAATGAAACCATACATATTTATATATCAACTAACTAATTCCCTTTGGGTTACATGACTGCATTACATTTTGAAAATCTCTACATCATCCCAAACCCATAACGAAGATAACTACATGCATGATTCTATTTCAATCCCATGTAAAGAATGAATAAACAACATCCATTACAATACATAAATGTCCTTCACACTTATGAATTTGATTATAAATATTTCCACAGATACAACACCACTAAAGATCATATATTATGAACAAATAAGTTACATATAATAATACAAGGATGGATATACATTACATTTATGATAAGCATCCATCAATGATAATAAGCTAATGCCAAATATTACATTCATTACATTTATAATATGAATATACATCATTCAAGGATTACATAAATACCATAGTTCTTCCTAACATGAAAGGGAATAGTACAGTAACCTGGGATAATACAACTAAATTGAATGAGTACAAAGCATCAAGACTGGTTCCAACTCTGGTACTGTTAGTGATCCAAATCTGCACCCCTTATTCCAAGCTATGAATAAACTTAGCAAGTTTGGATGTAACATGGGACTACTTTCAGGTTGTGGGTGTCCTATTAGAAAGTAGACCTCCAGATTATGGGTTGGCTCCCCTTTTGATGCCACCTAACTACTGATTTATGAGGTAAAGGGTAAGAAGTGCATAAAACATGAACATTAACTGAAAATACCTAAGGTGATACACCAAAAACTAACTAGGACTTGATAACAGCCTATCACATTCAAAACAATATCATAAAACTCTACTTACACAACTCATTTTCACATGCTTTTCACATAAATAATTTATAAGAGTTTTCTAAACAGGACTTTTAGAAGGAAACAAGGATCTCACAACTAACAACACTATTGAATAACACAACTTATAACTTTTTAACATGCATTTTCTACTAAATACATGCCTAAATATGAGACAAGTTTGCAAGGAAAGATGAATTTAAAAAAAAAAAATTGATCAATCACTAACAACATACCATGAAACATGAAATGAGAAGGTAAAATTATCTATTTTATTGATTCAAAGTTACTCATTGTATAACAGTCCATCTAAGTTACAATATTACTCCATGATAAAAATAACTCCAAAACCAAAGCTATCACTTTTCTAGAAAGAAAGAACCCCCTCCAAAATACCAAAATAAAGATACTTAAGCAAAACCCCTCAAATCCCCTCATGCATGTCCATCTAGAAGGTTCCGGTCGGATGAAAAAATAAGGCCAAAAAAGAACCTTCTAAAATCACTCCAAAAAGTTCTCCAAACAATCCAAGGTCAAGCCAAGACCATAGTCATGCAAAAAGTATGACAAAATAGCCTCCAAAATAGCACATGTTTCTCCAAAATAGTCAAATTCACCACTCACACACTCTCCTCATGTCTACAAGTCATCATTTTGTCTCCCAGCCTTGACCCATGCAATATGTGTGTTTTGAAAACACAAGACTCCAAAAAAATTCAAGATAGAATCATTTACCTACCACGATATAAAACATTAGCAATTGCATTTGGTTTGAAAATTTTGGCAAATATGTTCTGATTGCCAGGCTGTGCCTAAATTCATCTCCAAGATTGTTACAAGAGAATTGTTCAAAGAGAGGTGAACCATTTCCATGATTTAAAATAGATACAATATTCTTCAGGACCCCTACGCCTTATTACTAAGATGCCATTTAAACTTGTGATGCCTGTGAATCACATATGAATAAAGGTTGATTATTTCCAGTGATGATGTTTACTCAACTTTGTGTTGACCTCATAGTTTATCTATAGGGAGGAAATTGGCCAAGATAATCTATGGTTTTTGATGGTAGTATTAGATCAACTCCCTCAACTCTAAGCAATATATTGTGCAAAGCAATTTTATTCATGGAGAATCGACGATGATATGTATCAAGAGCTAAGGCTTGTGATATTGCTAGAGAATTGATATCATTTCCAATGGTACCCAAGAAAGTATGACTCTAAGCGGCCATTGAAAACTTTAACATAAAGGACACTCTCGCGCTAAGTTGCCAATAAGCAGTTTGCATATCCCTCAAAAAATAATTTAAATATAAATTTTAAAAGTAGAAAACCAAAATGAAACACATTTTGTAGTTATCAATAAACATACAAGCTCAGTTCAAAAATCATTACAATAGCCAACTAGGGAAATTGTATAGACAACAACATCAAGGTGAAGGAGAGGGCGCAAGGATATGGGGAGATGCATGCAAAGATAGAAAATAACCAGAAGGAAACTACGCTGGAGGAAAGATTGGGAGGGCATGGCATCAAACATCTCACAGTAAACATAACACAAGCCGAAACATGCAGGGCACTAAAGCTGAATTCAAATGCAAATTTTGAATACTAAACTTTGAAAACGAATTCCATATATGAGACAATCGAAAACAAGAGCATTTCTGGAAAATTATCTGAGAAAATCCGTTTCCCCCAAGTTGAATTATATGATGCCATCCTTCATCACGCATCTACAATTTCTTCCTTCTTAGACCCAACGATGGCGAATGAAGTTTCATCCTCCATTTAACAATTCATAAAATACAACCATCCTACAGAAAAATTTCCTCCGTCCAAGTTCTGGTTTAAAAAACTAAAAATCCAAAAGGTGAAAAAAAAACCTCCCTCCAAAATGATCACTCTTAAAAACCAAGAAAATGCTTCCATTTTCCCAAGCACAATCGCTTAATCAAACAAGTTTCCTTTTTCAACATTAGTTCAAAACTGTGCATGCACTCCAACAATACTTTATATTATATATATATATATATATATATATATATATATATATATATATATATATATATATATATATATATATATATATATATTTCTTTAACCACTTGTTTTAACTGATTATCAATATCTCTTTTCAATTTAATATTTTATTTTTATGTTTTATTTCATTTTAATATCTTTTCACATTTTAATTTCATTATTAAAAACTCAACATTAAATATTAATTATCTTTATATTTAATCGTCGAGCTATTTTTTTTAACTTAACGATTTATTTTAATAAATTAATTAATTGAGAAACTCAAAACTATTTACCAACTTTATTTATTTAATAATTTATTTAATTCGACAACTAGACAAACAACATTATTAAATAAATTTAATTTGAACCACTCACAAAATTTATCAAACATCGAGAAAAGCCAATCACGGAGGGGCACTACAGTCAGTAGTTGATTTTACTGAAGTTTATACTTTTGCTCCACAAGTAGAGATTCAATCACAATATAATAATTCAGTGCATGTAGCTATATTTGTTCATATTCTATATAGACATGCAAATGATAGTAGAGAAGATAATATAATTTTTTTGAGAGAGTACCATTTTTATGTAAGTGATAATCAATTACATTCATCTGAGTTTGTTCAATATTGTTTTAATATATTTTATAAAAAAATAAAAGAGAGAAATTCAAGTGAGAGAACATCTCATATGGTCAGATAATTGCACAAGTCAATTCAAGAATTCTAGAATGTTTTATTGGTTATGTAGAGTTCATAAGAAAAATAATATCCAACACATGTGGAGTTTTTTTGAAGTTGGACATAGTAAAGGAGAACATGATGGAGTAGGTGCATGTGTGAAAAGAGCTCTTGCTAGAGAGCAACTAAAATTTGAGGATGTTGCAAAATTCAAAGATGCACATGCAATTATAGATTGGTGCAATACCAAATTATCTACAAGAACAAGGTGAGAGCTCAATAATTCAATGCTTCTTTTGGTTAGTTGAAGAAAATGATATTTTTACTCAACAAGATTGTGAAACAATTAATGGATCTGTAAAATGGCATTTGTTTAAGAGTTCAAATGTAAACGCATGGAAAATATGGACAAGGGAGCTTGCATGCTTTTGTTATTTTTGTATTGCAGGTGATTGGGAGGCGTGTGAAAATATGAAATGGGTCAAAGAATGGAAACAAAGAGCCTTAACACCTACAAGGACACATGTTCAACATGGAACGATAATTGAAGATAATCAAGTTTTCGCATCAGATGATTATGATCACACTTTGGATCTTGTACGAGAAGGTACATTATATTCAATTAAATTTTATATACATATGCATGTTTATATGTGAATTAAATATAAGTCACTCTTTATTGAATTTTTTATTTATTTTTGTAGGACATGTGTATGTTGTTGCACCTGAGGGGAATGAAGAGGAGATGGAGTATTGGTTGGCTAGATGTGTTGAGAGAAAACATAAGTTGGTACATCCTAGAGTGGATGATGACAACTTTGAGTATTCAATTGGTTCAATGGTTGTCGTTGGCACCTGGCTTTGGAAATATTTGATAAGAAAGAATGGCTTGCTTGCATTTGAATATTATGAAAGAGACAAGAAGATTATACATTATTCACATTTGATTTTGACAACCAATATAAAACTAGTTAGATATCAAGGGAGGCTTGCAAATAAAGTGTTATGGAAACTTTCAATGGATGATCATGAGACAATCATAGATGCATTACAAAAAAGAGAGGATTCAGATGGTACAGTAGAGTAAATAAATATAGGTAAGTATATAGTTGTATATACATTTAATTGATAGTCGATATATAGTTAATTTTTTTATCACATATACATGCCTATATATATATATATATTTGTTTTTAGTCATTTCCTAATTAAATTTTTATATCTTTTTTGTTTCAGGTCTCCCAAAACTAGATGCATTACAAAAAAGAGAAGACATGCACATATATTACAATGGAATTCAAATCTAGAGACAGGTAACTATATATAGTTCTAGATACATTTAGTTGATAGAATAAATATAAAACTAAATAACTCACTGTCATTTAATAAAAAAATTATAATTGATTTCATATACCCTTAATCCATTCTCTTAGGACCCCTAAAGCCATCCTCTTATGTACCCTTAATCCATCCTATTGCATCCCCTTAAGTATCTCTATTAATTCCCCTTAAGCCATCATCTTAGGACCCCTTAATCCATCCTCTTGCATCCCCTTATGTCACTCTCTCAACACCCCTTAAGCCATCTTCTTAGGACCCCTTAAGCCATATCCTTGTATATCTACTCTTAATCCATCCTCTTGCATCCCCTTAAGTCTATTAATTCCACTTAAGTCTTAGGGTTAAGGGTTTAGGATATTCATATCCTAGGGTTCATGAGATGCTTAGAATAACAAATCTATATAGGTTAAGGTTTTAGGGTCCATCTCCTAGGATTTAGGTCTTAGGGTTAATGGTTTAGGATCTTCATATCATAGGGTTCATGAGATGCTTAGAATAACAAATCTATATGGGTTAAGGGTTTAG
>VDFB02264996.1:21699-85244 GCA_007258455.2 Sequoia sempervirens
GGTATGAAGCTCACTGAAGCTTGCACAAACTTTGAATTATGCAAACAAAATGAGAAAGAAGTTTAGGTAAAGCCTAAATCAACTCCATTTCTTTGATTTTTGAGCGTAAAGGGCTCATTTCAAGCCCATTCTGAGAGAATAAAGCAAAAGAATGTGGTTTTCCCCTTCTACCTCTTTAGATTTAAAGAAGAAACCCAAATCTCTTTTGTTGTTTCATGAACAAATACTATTCTTTTGGCCTCAGCTATGAAAAGAGAACTAGGGTTTCATTTACTTGTTTACCTACTATAGAATGTTCTCCATGGAATAATCTCCTTCACTTTCTCATAAGTTTTAATTAGAATGAATCCAGATGGGTTCCATTTCTTTCTTGTATTTATGTATTTAAAAAAATAAAACCCAAAGTGGGTTCCTTATTTTTTGATGCCATGCAATGGCATCCAACATTGTCACAATCACCTAGATTATAATATGAATGAGATTTCCTGAGAGAGTTATTATTTAAAACAAGAGTTATTTTAGGCAACAGTTACACAAGAAAATGTTGCCATATCTTGTTTTTGAAAATGGCCATGCTCAGCCTCTTGCCTCCTTCCATTTTCTGCATTATTTGAAAACTTGCAAACATCTCTAGTTTGTTGTGACAAGATCATGCAAGATCATAATGTGAATGAGATTTCATGAGGGGTCAATTAGTTGAAACAAAAGATATCTTTGTCAGTTGTTATATGATGAAACGTTGCCTTGTGCATAAAATATGATTTGCAAAAAACAAAGATTCAATGCCATTGTAGGGTATGGGCATATCAAAGACTTTATGCATCTTTTCGACTCCATTCATAGTCGTGGTTGTAAATTCCATGAGATTGTTGTTGCTTGATCGCTTGCATATTCTTCTAATTCCACTATTCCTGGATTCAGTTCTTCCCCTTCTATAGTGAACTGTGCTTTGTGATCTTCTTGGTTTTTTGCTCCAAACACTACCCCTTTGTATTTGATTCTTGGCCTTGTGAGAATTTTCAACTCTCTTGTAGACTACCCCTCTATGAGCTATTGAAACCTTCTAGAGATACTATCTTCGTTTCACTATAAAGGTCATTGTATAGTCATCAATTCCTCTCAAAATCATTGGACAACTTGAATCATTCTTAATAACCCTACATTTACTACCATCAAACACTTTATCATGCTCATATAACTCATGTTATTTAAAATGAAACCTTTATGGTGTCAAGATTTTTCCACAAAACCCTCATGCTTTGAGGTCTACCACCAACTCTCAAGCACTATGTGAGGTTCATGATCACCTCTCATGATGTAAATTACCTTCTACCTAATGGCTTGTGTCTTAGACATAGTGATCTCAAAACATCCTTAACCTATCTATACACAAACCTCTAAAATAATCATGATCATCTCTCTTCATGGCTTGTGGATAGAGCTGAGTTTCAATCATGTCATCTATATAAGGTGACTGGTTGATCATCTTATGTCAGGGTGACTATTTTTTGTGATAATGATCTTCAAGCAACATTCATTCTATGATATTTTCCTATTTCTGCATTTACAAAACTCACACATGGATTTGTATTGCACTTCCTTTTCTCATAACTCCTTTGTAGACCATGCAACATATCTTGAAATGAATCTTGTGTTGGGAACTGTCTACTTACCTCATTCACATGTTTATCTTTTCCTCTTTGATATGTCCTTACCATTGGTGATAGTGACCTTGTCCTTCTGACTGGTGATCATGCCTCCCCACTATTGTTGCCATAGTCATGCAAAGGGTTATGACTGCTCTTTGCATGACTGTTCTTCCACACTTGAGGTCTATGACTGTGATGGATGGTGCCTTGCAATGACCTTTGTCACTACTCTTGATCCTCTACATGACCTTGTCAAATGTACCCTCCACTTTGTTATTGCTTAATGCCTTTCTTCCATAGAACCCTTGATGAATACTTCCTTGGGATTGAGATCTCTATGAGGAATGATTGTCCCATTAATCTTCCAGACCTTAGACAGTGTTAAGAAGCATCCTTGAGGTCTAACCCCTTTACCCCTGCAAAAATTTTATGATGATGATTGTCCTTTCCATTAGATTATTGTTGTTTTATCCTTATTCAACTAAGATTGCCCTTTTCAAACTCTTAAAATTTATTGTTATACTCACTGCCATTCCTTTTTCTTTAATCCTACTGGGAAGACATATGTCACTTACGTTGGTAACTTGAAAGCTCACCATCCTAGGTGATGTGTGGATGTCCAATAGGATTAAGGTGAGATGAATTTGATAGTTCCTTACATGCAACAATGTATGATTATATTTGTTTCTTCTTGCTGCTCCATATGACTCATGATAGATGCTTTGATTTCTCCTTCATTATTTTAAGAGATTCATAATTGAACTTGATGCATCTATAATTGAATTTGATGCATCTTTGACATCACTTCTTTTTTATAAAATGGATCATGGATCCAGTTAAGATGATTGAAAGACGTGTCCAACAAAATGTACCTTCCTTTTGACATGATGGAAGCCATATGACTGATTCATTATGAAGTATGAATTTCATGATAGCTCATATTATGTGTTGCATCTTTTGAATTTTATAATGAAAGTTGATCAACTAGTGTGATTCCATGTTGATTTAATGCATTAATAGCATGTATATCTTTGATCAAGTTGCTCAGTTTTCTCTCCCTCTTAAAACATCATAGGGAATCATGTTGAGCTCTACCCTCGTGGGAGCCACATTTACCCCACATGATGTAATTAACTGAATCAAAACAGTAACAATAATTTTCCTAAATTTGCACAAGGAACAAACAGTTAGATAAACAAAGCATATCATAGGTTTGTTTGATCACTTCTTTCTTGTTTTCAGGGACACTTATGTTATGTTGCTTATTTAATGCATCTAGAGATTAGTTTATGCATGCATAGGTGTATGTTCATTTAAGGTTTGAGACTTTTCATTTCTTAGAGCATTGCTCTAGCATCATTGTTATTGCCATATGTAGGAATTAGGAACAATGAGGAGCTAGGAGGGACAAGCAGCTTAGATCAGCAATAGTGTGAGACAACACACCTTGAACTAGTCATTCTCAAGCAATGACTGGTCTCTCTCCTTATATGCACATTTGTATTTGTTTACTTAATCATGTATATGCTTTTCTTTATTTTCATTAAATAAGTAAAGTTAGTCTCACAACTTGTGTGAGACAAATATGTACTTTTGTATCAATAAAGATTTATTCTTTATTCAAAAAATATTTTTGGTGAATCCCTCTTATGTTACATGCACTTGTATAAATGTAGTAATTTGTAAACATAATCTTTTTAATTATTTCATTTATGTAATTGGATCTAATATAGGAGAGGATAAAAATGTACCTTTCTCTTAGTTTGAAATCAAATAGCTCTACCCAAATGAGCTATTAGTGAAATTTAGGTAATAGGTACATCTCTGGAGTCACTACAAATGGTACAACTGTGCACAACTTGATCTTTAGTTGGGAGACCCAATGGGGTGCATAGCATGTTCCACCTGACCATGTGGACCCTAAGGCCCACCCCCACGCCAGGAGATGAAAAGGACCCACAACCTAGAATAGTCAAGTGAACAATGGCTAATAAGACTCCACAACAAAACCAACAATAAATACAAGAAATGTAACGCCTCGCCACACAACCCTAGGGGAAGTTGCAATTTACTACACAAAAAACTTTTTTTTTTGAAAGGAAAATGAACTTCACTAACCATTACCAACCAATCCCCTAAGGTTATGAGATTGAGTTACTTAAACCCAAACAAGAAACATGAATTAAATTCATAACATTAAATAAATACTCAACAAATAACATACATTCCATACATAACGATTTACAACAAAGGATATGAAATACCAATTGATTCCAATAACATAGTTTACAACAGAATTACAACACTCATTCCCCAAATGAGATAAATCCAATAAGTGTAATTACATATTACAAATTCCACCTCGATAAAAAATGAGGGGTAATGAAAATACAAGATCAACTGAATGAATTAAGCATGAAAGAATAGGATCCCATGAGCTCTCCAACTGGAAACCTCATCCACACGAACAAAAAGCCGACCCAATAGATTAAGGTGCACGTTCCACCCAACCATGTGATACCCGAAGGCTCACCCCCCGTGCTAGGAGATAGTAACCAGGAAACCAACACAAGACCATCTACCACTAGACACAGGCTAAAACATAAACTGAACTGAAACAACTACAACCACAATAATACTCAACACAAAGGTTACAATGCTTCCAAATAACAATGATCTTTTACGCAGTACAACAATACTGACTTCTGGTTGACATAGAGAGAGTGTCACACGAAATTTGTTATGAGTTACCCTGGCTCAACTATCTAAGGCAACTGAACTCACATCTTGGGCTATCTAGGCTCAACTCTACCAACCGCTGAACCCTCATACCAACTGTGCTTCTTGTCTCATCTCAAACCTTAAAAGCAAATGAGTTATGAGAGAGGCATTAATTATCTTAATTAGTCTAAGAGATTTTCATTAATTCTTTTTAAGTCATCACTTACTTAAACCCTATGTGAGTTACCCTGGCTCTCCTTTGTGTGTCGGACCCCCACAAAGAGCCACTCTCCTATTGACAACATACATGGTATAAACCACAATGAGTAACTGGATAAGACGACCTCTCCAAACCAAGGAGGCAACAAATAAAGGAAACTCACTCCAACACTGGAGGAAACAAAAGTACAAAACCCTCTCCAAACACTAGAGGCTACAAAGGTCCAAACCCTCTCCAAACACTGGAGGAAACAAAGGTCAAAGCCCTCTCCAAACACTAGAGGAAACAAAGGTCAAAACCCTCTCCAAGCATTGGAGGAAACAAAGGTCAAAACCCTCTCCAAGTACTAGAGGAAACAAACACATACTCCACTCCTAATCCAAAGGAGACGCAAAACTCAAAACCCACTCCTAATCCCAAGGAGGTACAAATCCCAAGATAATCCAAAGGTTGACTATCATAATGACAACCCATACAAATAATCGAATCCCTATCTGGAAGACTTCAAAGACTTTACTCTAATTTCACAACATCGAGGATGAACAAATAAACACTAAAAGCATTTCAGACAATTAAATGATCTAAAGTTAGGATTTCCTAAATCCAGTCAATCACAGTTTTCATTACTTGTATTTATCCAATCAAATACACCAATTTCATTTCACGACATTGAAATATTTAAAAACCAATCATTTACTCTAAGTTTCACAATTAGATTCTATAATCAGGCATTTTAATAATTAATGTCATTTGATTTGTAATGCCCTGCCAAGCAACCCCAAAGGATACTAATACATCTAACATTTATGGCACCAATTTTTTTTTAAAAAGTACTAACATACATCATAATAATCATATATCACATGAAATGAAACTAAAAATGAACTACATATAACAAATCCCTCAGGTTTACATGACTGCATTACTTTTCACAACAACATCATTACATCACATGAAAGGTAAGTATACACCAGTAACCATGAGATAACATGAACATGGACAATACATTAATCAAGGATTACAATATTACAATGCCGCTTCCCAACATGAATGGGGAAGATACAATAAAATGGAATGATACATTTGAAATGAAGGAGTACAAAGCTGCAATACTGGATCCAACTCTGGTACAACTCAAGAGTCAATACAAGGTACAATATAGTTCACCGACTAGGAGATGGGGACCCAATGGGGTGCATAGCACATTCCACCCAACCACGTGGACCCGAAGGCCCACCCCCTGTGCTAAGAGATGACAAGAAGGACCCCAATGATAACCATCATACAAAACAAGGATACAAGACTTCACAACAAGAACCAAAATAACATAAGGCAATCTCCATCACAAGATATAACCAACACAAGATATGCCCAACATAAGAAATAACCGATAAATCATCAACATACAAATGCTGACATAAGCTTATAGAGGCTCAAGAATAACATAGAGGGAAATAAAGCATGCATGGTTGTTAAAGGGTGGAGTATCATCGCAATGTTGTATGGGTTACCCTGGCGAATCTTCCTAGGCCCCGACCTCCAACTTGGGTTACCCTGGTGACCTCTTATGAAACCCGGCCCCACATGCAATCCAATGCGGAATCGATTATCTTTCATAAAGACAAGATAACGAACTTGCCATTCCAGACCTTCTCAACTCATCCCCAAGTCTAAACTAGCCCTCGAGTCCATGAGCGAGGCATAATTTATACAGTTAAGTTTTTTAGACTACCTAATGTATTGATTTAGTTTTCACTTATTAGACTATCTCCACATGAGTTAACCAGGCACCACTTTATGTGTCGGCCCCCATGAAGAGCCACTCCCATTAACAACATATAGCAAAAACAAAAAAGGAAAACCAATTTGCACAAGAAACCTAATCCAATAAAATAACTACATCAAGTGAGGCATGCACCATCTCATGATAGGAAAATTTCAAAGTAATAAAAACCACATTCAAGTGCAAAGCTCAAAGCCACATAAAAATAATCCAAGTGCAATATCAATCTTCATCTAAGTAACAGATTCATAAAATCACCCACTATCCGGTGAATCAACATAAAACTCAAATAAATACTTCAAACTCGGTATGGTTTACCCAAGGCGAATCCTCCTAAGTCGCCAGACCCCCATACCAGCTCTTGCAAGTAAAAATCATATCCCTTCAACCTCTGGAAGACTTAATCACTAACATGGTAGTTTCCCCATGGTAACAACATCAAGATCTCAAAAGATTATAGACCATCCACAATTTACAAATCAACAAGTGAAGTCATCACAATGAAATCTCACTCAAGCAAATACCACCATAAACAACTCACAAAACCAAAATCTTCCGAAGGGCCAATTGGCTCAAACGGAATTCCTCCCATAAACAGTATCTCATAACCATCGCAAAACCCAAAATTCACCACAATAGCCAATGACAATGTCAACCAACAAAACAAATGATCACAACAACATGAAATTTACTTCTTTTTAAGCAGCTCATAATACCTTTAATACAAACTATTTCAAGTGAAGTACTTTATCCAACAATTGCAGTCGTACTATATCCTTCATCAAAACTACAGAGAATGATTCGCTATAGGCAAAGGATGAATCAGTGGATCTACTCAATGATAACTAATTGATTATAAGAAACTTGATTAACTAAATTGAATTTTCATGCCATAACAATAGAAACCTCATCAGGATAAGCGTTTCTATAATAAGGGTTTAGTCAAGCCACAATGCCTATAACTCTCGTAAGACATAAGGGTATTCTTAACTCGAAATTGAGAGATTGATCAACTTAGAACAAATGTCTTCCATGCTTATCTTGGCTGAACTATATAATCCAATATACAACTTTTCTTATGGAATCCCTACTATTCTTTTCTACTAAGAGCAATCTTGAAATTAAAAAAAATCTACTATAATCTGATTTAAAGATAATCTATGGAATTTAACTTCCATTTTAACCCATGAATGACCTTGACGCAAGCCTATAATGAATGTACTTAATTGATTAAACTATAACCTATATCAAGTTTGACATCTTCTCAAAAAATCTTGTAAACATCATGAAGACACTGTTTCAAGAGAAAGCTTCAACCATGACCGTCTTCCTAAAATTGTTGGGGCGAATCTCAGAGTGGCTAAAAGGATTCTAGAATGTTGGAGAGGGTCATAGCAAGGTAAGGGAGAGAATGGCTTGGCAGAAGAAGGTGATGGGGTACACTCCAGATTCAAGGCTTGTGCTTAATGTTGCGGCTACGTTGATTGTCAATGGAATCAAAAGGATTACATAAACCTTTAAAATTTTCTATTTTATTCAAGTACTTTAGCTATGACAGATTGATAGTGGAATCTGGAAGATTATTTAAACCTCTACAACATTCTATTTTCTTGGCCTTCAGATGTGACAAGTTGCCAAAGGAATCTGAAAGATATTTTAAACCTTTGCAACCTTCTATGTCTAAGTGCTGCATCTGTGAGTGGTTGTCAAAAGAATCAAGGAGTTTATTTAAATCTATACACCTTACCATGTTCAAGTGCCCCACCGTGACAGGTTGACAATGAAATCAGAGAGATTACTTATACCTTTAAACTTCCTATTAAGTTCAAGTGTTGCGGCTGAGAATGGTTGACAATGACATCAGAGAGATTATCCAAACCTTTAAACTTCCTATAATCTATATGAGTTAATGGTTTATGGTTCATCTCCTAGGCTTTAGGTCTTGTGGTTTAGGGTTTAAGGTTTCTAGGGTTCATGAGATGCTTAATCCATTTAAGTCATTCTATCAACCCTTATTAATCCACCCTCTTGCATCCCTTAAGTCACTCTATATGGGTTAAGGGTTTAGGGTTCATCTACTGGGATTTAGGTCATATGGTTTAGGGTTCAGGGTTTCTAGGTTCCATGAGATGCTTAGAATAACAAATCTATATGGGTTAATTTGGTTTAGGATTCATCTCCTAGGCTTTAGTTCCTAGGGTTTAGGGTTTATGTTTTATAGGTTGCATGAGATGCTTAGAATAACAAATCTATATGGCTTAATGGTTTAGGGTTATCTCCTAGGCTTTAGGTCCTATGGTTTAGGGTTTATGGTTTCTAGGGTTCATGAGATGCTTAATCCCTTTAAGTCATTCTCTCAACTCCCCTTAATCCACCCTCTTTCATCCCTTAAGTCACTCTATATGGGTTAAGGGTTTAGGGTTTATCTACTAGGCTTTAGGTCCTATGGTTTAAGGTTTAGGGTTTCTAGGTTTCATGAGATGCTTAGAATAAAATATCTATTTGCGTTAATGGTTTAGGAGTCATCTCCTAGGCTTTAGGTCCTATGGTTTAGGGTTTAGGGTTTCTAGGGTTCATGAGATGCTTAATCCATTTAATTCATCCCTTTAAGTCATTCTCTCAACTCCCCTTAATCCACCCTCTTACATCCCTTTAAGCAATTCTATTAACTCCCCTTAATCCACCCTCTTGCATCCCCTTCAACCATCCTCATAAAGGACCCTTAAGTCATATTCTTTTACATCCCCTTAAATCACCCTCCTGCATCCCCTTAAGCCATCCTCTTAAAGGAACCTTAAGTCATGGCCTCTTACATCTCCTTAATCCACCCTCTTGCATCCCCTTAATCCATCCTCTTAAAGGACCCTTAAGTCATATCCTCTTACATTCCCTTAATCCACCCTTTTGCATCCCTTAAGTCGCTCTCATAATTCCTCTTAAGCTATCCTCTTAGGAACCATTAAGCCATATCCTAGGGTTCATGACATGCATCCCCTTAATCCACCCTCTTCCATCCCTTTAATTCATTCTCTTAACTCCCCTTAGTCCACCCTCTTTCATCCCTTTAATTCATTCTATTAACTCCCTATAGTGCCCTCCATTGTGGCTTGTATGGGCATTTGAGTAAGGATTCATTAGTGTTTTGTTGTTTATTGCATTATTGAATTTTGTGGTGAAACTAATATTTATACGACCTTGTGTAATCAATTAATTAAATTAAAATTCCTTATGAGGTAACTTAAATAAAATTAAAATAATAATTAAATAAATTAAATTTATGAAATATAAAGTAAACATATGTTATTTTATAAATAAATTAATTCTTATTGTAAAATGTATTGTACCTAATTATAATTGATAATTTAATTATCTTGTGAAGATAATTATTTAATTATGGTAAAAAATGTGATGTCAAATAAATCTTAAAGATAAGATTTGAAAGTGATGTAAAAACAAAACAAAAGAAGGAAAAGATAAATAGAAAGCCATGCAAGGCTTCAGACATAATTTTAATAGGAAACTTGTCAAACTTGGAGGAATAATTATTCTAATAAAAGTGAATTAAAAGAGATAAGATATAAGATTTGTGAACTAAGTGGAAAGCTAGAAAAAAAATTAAAAAAATTAAAAATTGAAAGTTTCTATGTTGATTGATTTTTTATTTTCGAAAAAAAAAAGGGTTCATTATTTTTTTAAGAAAAGAATTCGGGGAGAGGAGGGGGCAGCAATTTTATATTTCTTGATTTCCGATTTCGATCTTTTATGGCTTCCATCTGAAATACTCTTGTGAGGGGAAGCTCATCATATTCCTGAGCCCCAACCTCTACGAATAAAGCCAAACTGGAATGACTAACAACTCATCTGGGGGGCTTAGGGGGATATATTGCCTTGCTAGTATTTGAGAATGCCACACTAGGAGTTTGGGTACCAAAGGATCAAAGAGGATCTGGACATGAGGGTAGTGAGACAGAGAGAGAGGCCGAAGGGTTTTGTTGACGGTGAGAGGAGGTATTCAGGTATGTCTGGTGTGCTTTTCTTCTGTACTGATGTTGGGTGTTACATTTTGTTCTCGGTGCTTGGAAACATAACTTTTAAGTTGAAGTCGATTGATCATGGGTTTGTTATGGAAATATAGTGTTACAAGGATTATGTTGGCTAGTGGTAATATTATATGCATTAGAGTTGTGGTAGGGAGGCATCTATTTCTTCTCAGCAAACATAAGTTATTAAGTTGTGGTAGGGAGTCATCTATTTCTTCTGAGCAAAAAGAAGAAAATCTAAAAGAAGAATATTTTTTTTTTTAAGCCAAAATTTCATCTTACTTTTCTAACTTTATTATAAAGCCATTTTTTTTTAAAAAGATCATAAAGAAGAGGCCTTATAAAGCTGCGTATGGATTTAAGGCTATACTCTTTAATAAATTTTCTTACTTTTCATGTTCTTTCCCAATTTGCTCCACTTTATGCAATAGAGTTTTCCTAAAACTTTGACAGTATTTTAAAGTGAGGAAATGTGATGCCGTGGACAATAAAGGTGGACAATAAAGCTTTAAGAATGAACATTCTAACTAGCAGGTCGAGTATGCGGGGCTTGCAGAAATACAGAGTTGAGATATTAAAATCTACGTTCAATAAATTTCAAAACAGAATACTGTAAAGAGAATTAAATTTAGACTGAGAGGAAGAAGAGGCAGGCCGCACCATTATAGTGGGAGCCAAAAATTTAATTACAATGTATGCAAAAATGAATGAGGAACATGAAAGACTATACAAGACTTTTAATTTATGCTTCGGAAGAGAAAAATATAGAATCATTTATCTACCATGATATAAAACATTAGCAATTGCATTCGGTTTGAAAATTTTGGCAAATATGTTCTGATTGCCACGCTGTGCCTAAATTCATCTCCAAGATTGTTACAAGAGAATTGTTCAGAGACAGGTGAACCATTTCCATGATTTAAAACAGATACAATATTCTTGAGGACCCCTACGTCTTATTACTAAGATGCAGAGCTTAAGGCTTCAAAGTATGGATTATGTGGTTGAAGGGGGTTGCACTAACTCATTTAGGGACATCATTCTCTAATAGGGTTTAGCGGCGCTCTACCTCATAGTAATATCCAATCCCTCAACTCTAAGTAATATCCTGTGCAAAGTAATTTTATTCATGGAGAATCGACGATGATATGTATCAAGAGCTAAGGCCTGTGATATTGTTGGAGGATTGAGATCATTTCCAATGGTACCCAAGAAAGTATGACTCTAAGCAGCCATTGAAAACTTTAACACAAAGGACACTCTCGCGCTAAGTTGCCAATAAGTAGTTTGCATATCCCTCAAAAAAAAATTTAAATATAAATTTCAAAAGTAGAAAACCAAAATGAAACATATTTTGTAGTTATCAATAAACATACAAGCTCAGTTCAAAAATAATTACAATAGCCAACTAGGGAAATTGTATAGACAACGACATCAAGGTGAAGGAGAGGGCGCAAGGATATGGGGAGATGCATGCAAAGATAGAAAATAACCAGAAGGCAACTACTCTAGAGGAAAGATTGGGAGGGCACGACATCAAACATCTTACAATAAACATAACACAAGCCGAATTCAACATGCAGGGCACTGAAGTTGAATTCAAATGCAAATTTCCAATACTAAACTTTGAAAACGAATTCCATATATGAGACAATCGAAAACAAGAGAATTTTTAGAAAATTATCTGAGAAAATCTGTTTCCCCCAAGTTGAATGATATGATGCCATCCTTCATCACGCATCTACAATTTCTTCCTTCTTAGACCCAACGATGGCGAATGAAGTTTCATCCTCCATTTAACAATTCATAAAATACAACCATCCTACAGAAAAATTTCCTCCGTCCAAGTTCTGGTTTAAAAAACTAAAAATCCAAAAGGTGAAAAAAAAACCTCCCTCCAAAATGATCACTCTTAAAAACCAAGAAAATGCTTCCATTTTCCCAAGCACAATCGCTTAATAAACAAGTTTCCTTTTTCAACATTAGTTCAAAACTGTGCATGCGCTCCAACAATACTTTATATATATATATATTTCTTTAACCACTTGTTTTAACTGATTATCAATATCTCTTTTCAATTTAATATTTTATTTTTATGTTTTATTTCATTTTAATATCTTTTCACATTTTAATTTCATTATTAAAAACTCAACATTAAATATTAATTATCTTTATATTTAATCGTCGAGCTATTTTTTTTAACTTAACGATTTATTTTAATAAATTAATTAATTGAGAAACTCAAAACTATTTACCAACTTTATTTATTTAATAATTTATTTAATTCGACAACTAGACAAACAACATTATTAAATAAATTTAATTTGAACCACTCACAAAATTTATCAAACATCGAGAAAAGCCAATCACGGAGGGGCACTACAGTCAGTAGTTGATTTTACTGAAGTTTATACTTTTGCTCCACAAGTAGAGATTCAATCACAATATAATAATTCAGTGCATGTAGCTATATTTGTTCATATTCTATATAGACATGCAAATGATAGTAGAGAAGATAATATAATTTTTTTGAGAGAGTACCATTTTTATGTAAGTGATAATCAATTACATTCATCTGAGTTTGTTCAATATTGTTTTAATATATTTTATAAAAAAATAAAAGAGAGAAATTCAAGTGAGAGAACATCTCATATGGTCAGATAATTGCACAAGTCAATTCAAGAATTCTAGAATGTTTTATTGGTTATGTAGAGTTCATAAGAAAAATAATATCCAACACATGTGGAGTTTTTTTGAAGTTGGACATAGTAAAGGAGAACATGATGGAGTAGGTGCATGTGTGAAAAGAGCTCTTGCTAGAGAGCAACTAAAATTTGAGGATGTTGCAAAATTCAAAGATGCACATGCAATTATAGATTGGTGCAATACCAAATTATCTACAAGAACAAGGTGAGAGCTCAATAATTCAATGCTTCTTTTGGTTAGTTGAAGAAAATGATATTTTTACTCAACAAGATTGTGAAACAATTAATGGATCTGTAAAATGGCATTTGTTTAAGAGTTCAAATGTAAACGCATGGAAAATATGGACAAGGGAGCTTGCATGCTTTTGTTATTTTTGTATTGCAGGTGATTGGGAGGCGTGTGAAAATATGAAATGGGTCAAAGAATGGAAACAAAGAGCCTTAACACCTACAAGGACACATGTTCAACATGGAACGATAATTGAAGATAATCAAGTTTTCGCATCAGATGATTATGATCACACTTTGGATCTTGTACGAGAAGGTACATTATATTCAATTAAATTTTATATACATATGCATGTTTATATGTGAATTAAATATAAGTCACTCTTTATTGAATTTTTTATTTATTTTTGTAGGACATGTGTATGTTGTTGCACCTGAGGGGAATGAAGAGGAGATGGAGTATTGGTTGGCTAGATGTGTTGAGAGAAAACATAAGTTGGTACATCCTAGAGTGGATGATGACAACTTTGAGTATTCAATTGGTTCAATGGTTGTCGTTGGCACCTGGCTTTGGAAATATTTGATAAGAAAGAATGGCTTGCTTGCATTTGAATATTATGAAAGAGACAAGAAGATTATACATTATTCACATTTGATTTTGACAACCAATATAAAACTAGTTAGATATCAAGGGAGGCTTGCAAATAAAGTGTTATGGAAACTTTCAATGGATGATCATGAGACAATCATAGATGCATTACAAAAAAGAGAGGATTCAGATGGTACAGTAGAGTAAATAAATATAGGTAAGTATATAGTTGTATATACATTTAATTGATAGTCGATATATAGTTAATTTTTTTATCACATATACATGCCTATATATATATATATATTTGTTTTTAGTCATTTCCTAATTAAATTTTTATATCTTTTTTGTTTCAGGTCTCCCAAAACTAGATGCATTACAAAAAAGAGAAGACATGCACATATATTACAATGGAATTCAAATCTAGAGACAGGTAACTATATATAGTTCTAGATACATTTAGTTGATAGAATAAATATAAAACTAAATAACTCACTGTCATTTAATAAAAAAATTATAATTGATTTCATATACCCTTAATCCATTCTCTTAGGACCCCTAAAGCCATCCTCTTATGTACCCTTAATCCATCCTATTGCATCCCCTTAAGTATCTCTATTAATTCCCCTTAAGCCATCATCTTAGGACCCCTTAATCCATCCTCTTGCATCCCCTTATGTCACTCTCTCAACACCCCTTAAGCCATCTTCTTAGGACCCCTTAAGCCATATCCTTGTATATCTACTCTTAATCCATCCTCTTGCATCCCCTTAAGTCTATTAATTCCACTTAAGTCTTAGGGTTAAGGGTTTAGGATATTCATATCCTAGGGTTCATGAGATGCTTAGAATAACAAATCTATATAGGTTAAGGTTTTAGGGTCCATCTCCTAGGATTTAGGTCTTAGGGTTAATGGTTTAGGATCTTCATATCATAGGGTTCATGAGATGCTTAGAATAACAAATCTATATGGGTTAAGGGTTTAGGGTTCATCTCCAAGGCTTTAGGTCCTAAGGTTTAAGGTTAATGATTTCTATGGTTCATGGGATGCTAAGAATAACAAATCTAAATGGGTTAAGGGTTTAGGGCTCATATCCTAGGCCTTAGGTCCTATGGTTTAGGGTTTAGGGTTTCTAGGGTTCACGAGATGCTTAAAATAACAAATCTATATGGGTTAAGGGTTTAGGGATCATATCATAAGCCTTAGATCCTAGGGTTAAGGGTTTAGGATCTTCATAACCCAAGGTTCATGAGATGCTTAGAATAACAAATCTATATGGGTTAAGGGTTTAGGGTTCATCTCCCAGGATTTAGGTCTTAGGGTTAAGGATTAGGATCTTCATATCCTAGGGTTCATGAGTTACTTAGAATAAAAAATCTATGTGAGTTAAGGGTTTAGGGTTCATCTCCTAGGATTTGGGTCTTAGGGTTAAGGGTTTAGGATCTTCACATCCTAGGGTTCATGAGATGCTTAGAATAAAAAATCTATATGGGTTAAGGGTTTAGGGTTCATCTCCTAGGCCTTAGGTCCTATGGTTTAGGGTTTAGGGTTTCTAGGGTTCATGAGATGCTTAGAATAACAAATCTATACGAGTTAAGGGTTTAGGATATTCATATCCTAGGGTTCATGATATGCTTAGAATACCAAATTTATATGGGTTTAGGGTGTAGGATCTTCATATCCTAGGGCTCATGAGATGCTTAGAATAACAAATGTATATGGGTTAAGGGTTTAAGGTTCATCTCCTAGGATTTAGGTCTTAAAGTTAAGGGTTTAGGATCTTCATATCCTAGCTAGGTTCATGAGATGCTTAGAATAAAAAATCTAAGGGTTCATGAGATGCATCCCCTTGATCCACTTTTTTGCATCCATTTAATTCATTATCTTAACTCCCCTTAATCCACCCTCTCTCATCCCTTTAATTCATTCTATCAGCTCCCCTTAACCCACCCTCTTGCATCCCCTTAAGCCATCCTCTTAAAGGACCCTTAAGTCATATCTGCTTACATCCCCTTAATCCACCCTCTTGCATCCCTTAAGTCACTCTATATGGGTTAAGGGTTTAGGGTTCATCTGCTGGGATCTATGGTTTAGGGTTTAGGGTTTCTAGGGTTCATGAGATGCTTATAATAACAAATCTATATGGGTTAATGGTTTAGGGTTCATCTCCTAGGCCTAGGTCCTATGGTTTAGGGTTTAGAGTTTCTTGCTTAATCCCTTTAAGTCATTCTCTCAACTACCCTTAATCCACCCTCTTTCATCCCTTAAGTCATATGTATGGGTTAAGGGTTTAGGGTTCATCTGCTAGGATTTACGTCTTATGGCTTAGGGTTTAGGGTTTCTAGGTTTCATGAGATGCTTAGAATAGAAAATCTATATGGGTTAATGGTTTAGGGTTCATCTCCTAGGATTTAGGTCCTATGGTTTAGGGTTTAAGGTTTCTAGGGTTCATGAGATGCTTAATCCATTTAAGTCATTCCCTCAATTCTCATTAATCCACCCTCTTGCATCCCTTAAGTCACTCTATATGGGTTAAGTGTTTAGCGTTCATCTGCTAGGATTTAGGTGCTATGGTTTATGGTTTAGGTTTTCTAGGGTTCATGAGATGCTTAGAATAACAAATCTATATGGGTTAATGGTTTAGGATTCATCTCCTAGGCTTTAGGTTCTATTGTTTAGGGTTTATGTTTTATAGGTTGCATGAGATGCTTAGAATAAGAAATCTATATGGGTTAATCATTTAGGGTTATCTCCTAGGCTTTAGGTACTATGGTTTAGGGTTTATGGTTTCTAGGGTTCATGAGATGGTTAATCCCTTTATGTCATTCTCTCAACTCCCCTTAATCCACCCTCTTGCATCCCTTAAGTCACTCTATATGGGTTAAGGGTTTAGGGTTCATCTACTAAGCTTTAGGTCCTATGGTTTAAGGTTTAGGGTTTCTAAGTTTCATGAGATGCTTAGAATAACAAATCTATATGGGTTAATGGTTTAGGATTCATCTCCTAGGCCTTAGGTCCTATGGTTTAGGGTTCAGGGTTTCTAGGGTTCATGAAATTCTCAATCCATTTAATTCATCCCTTTAAGTCATTCTCTTAACTCCCCTTAATCTTCCCTCTTACATCCCTTTAAGAAATTATATTAACTCCCCTTAATCCACCCTCTTGCAACCCCTTAAGCCATCATCTTAAAGGAACCTTAAGTCATATCCTTTTACATCCCCTTAAATCACCCTCTTTCATCCCCTTAAGCCACCCTCTTAAAGGACCCTTAAGTCGTATCCTCTTACATCCCCTTAATCCACCCTCTTGCATCCCCTTAATCCATCCTCTTAAAGGACCCTTAAGTCATATCCTCTTCCATCCCCTTAATCCACCCTTTTTCATCCCTTAAGTCACTCTCATAATTCCCCTTAAGCTATCCTCTTAGGAACCATTAAGCCATATCCTAGGGTTCGTGACATGCATCCTCTTAATCCACCCTCTTCCATCCCTTTAAGTCATTATATTAACTCCCCTTAGTCCACCCTCTTGCATCCCTTTAAGTCATTCTATTAACTCCCCTTAATCCACCCTCTTGCATCCCCTTAAGTTAGTCTCTTAGCTCCCCTTAAGGAATTCTCTTAGAACACCTTAAGTTAAATCCTCTTAAGTCCCCTTTATCCATCCTATGGAAAACATCACTTGAATTTGTAAGGAATTTATAAGATCCAAATTTCTAACTTTCACTATATATTGTTATTTTCTTGCATGAATTATTTAGTTAAATCACTCATAAAAAATATAGTTACTTTACTTACATCAATTATTTTCATAGGTTCTCATCAAGTTGGTCTACCATGTGATTGTCACTATAAAATTTTTTTTATCAAGAGACTGTAAACATCAATTTGTGGTCTTGAGCTAAAAGTTGATAAGCTTTAATTGTATCTATATGCACACATATTTCATCATGTTATATAGTTGTATTAAACATTAGTATACATTATACATGTTTGTTCGATGTATGAACTTCAATGAATTTATTAGTCACTTTTAAATCTCTTGTTCCAATTTTATCTTATACAAATCATGTCTTATATTTACCATTTTTTATATAATTGTTCAATTGTATAGATTATACATTTTATACATACAAGGAGAAAGGTTTTTGTTCAGTGATTCAAATATTTGCTAGAATTGGAAAATAGTTAAAATTATTGTTGTACCTATAGCACACACGCCTCATTTGGAATGGGGACCCTCTCTTTTCGCCTTTGTCGAGTCACTTTTACCTTCGTCTCATTTTGCATGCCCCCTATTTTGAGTCCCAATTGGTAGAGGAGTCATAAAGTTATCATCTTAAGCCGACCAAGTTTCACCACCCTTAAAATTTTCATGTCTTTTTCCTTCACGAAGTTCCTCTGGTAGTATTCCTTAGCTCCTCAAGACTATCATCTTTTGTTCAGTGTGGGTCCTCCCTTGCGGGTTTCCCCATGCAGGATTTCTTTTAGCTTTCACCATTTCTATGGTGGCTGAGTCAGGGTGTCCACCCCCATTATGGGATCTGCATCTTCTGTTATCGTCTCCTTTCACTGACCTACCAAATGGAAAACTCTTGACGGTTGCCCGCATCGTGGGCTCCGCCTGTCCCATCGTCGAATGTTTCAAAATCCGTTCTTACCAACCTTGTCAACCACCTTATAGGCATTAAATGCAGGTAATTAATGACTAAAATCCTATAAATAGCCCAACCGACCTGGCATTTTCACTATGTTGCTCAGAAATTGTTAGAGATCCTATTGTTTGTCACCACCTTTGCACCCACAACACTTTGAGAAAGAATTCAAGAACCTTCTTCATTGAATTTCATCAAGTCTTCTAGGTGAGTTCCCTGTTGCCCTAGTTGCGCTTGCTCCAGTTTGTTTTCTTTATAAAATTGAAAAATATTAAGAAGGGAAACTACTAAATTCTTAGGCAGCCAGTTAAGGATGAAAACTCGCACAAAACCCACCTTTTGAAATTTTGAGAACCCTTCAAAATTGGCCATTTAGGGCCTTGTGGAACTCGACTCATCGTTCTTGACCAAGGCGTTCATGCCCTTGCGGCCCACAAGCCTCCCTTTATCATTGTGCAAAGTTCTGAACTTTAAAACACAGACCCAAGGCCTTTATCCTTGGCAGGCCCATGCATGCGGGTGGACGCTACCCCTCTGCTAGGATTTGTTGAAACTCAAAAAGAAAAAAACAAGTAGGATTGAAGATCACTGGGCCCTTGCGGGTCTTCTTTTGTAGACTTCCACATGCGGCTGGTTCATCACTATTCACTATTTTCTAAAACAACCACCAAATACATGCCCTTTGACCTACGGGTCTCGCTAGTCTCAAGTCTATAGAAGTCATAAAGTGTTGGAACATGTTTGTGGGTCATTATTGGTGGACTTCCTCACCCTCATCACTGTTGTTTCTAGCATCATCATCAATGACTAAGCTAGCTCATCCTCTCAGACTCTGGACCTCGCCAACCTTATCGCCATTAAGGCTCACCCAAGAAATGCTCAGAGTTGAAACTTCCTTGCAGATGGAACATTTTGGGGCTCCATCTACGGGCCATCCCCTACTCCTCGTCATTTCGAAATGACTAATCACCTTCGACCATCTGCTCTATGGGTTATGTGCCACCCATTTCCCTTCGATTTCCTCACATGAAAAATGGCTAAGTGTTCTATGCAAGCTATCTAGTGTGGGCCACTGTCTTGTGACTGTCATTTCTAAACGGTTGTGCTCAACTTGTTGCTCACCCTACAGGGCCCAAACTCATCTTTTCCAACTTGCCCTCCTTAAGCGAATGATCAATGCACAGGTTCATTGTGGACCCACCTATGCAGGACGCCCATTGCGAGGCGCCGCCTTCGCTCCACCATCACAAAACATCCATGAGGCTTTGTTCATCCGTGTTGCGGGCCCCGTGCTATCCATTTCCCCTATAGTCCCCAAAAGTGAAGATAACTAAGTAGATAACAATGCGGGCTTGGCAATGCAAACTGTTGTCCACAGGCCACTGTCCCGTCTTGGCCATTCCAAATGGTTGTCACTTCGCATCCTCCCATGGGTTTCCACCCACATCACTCCCAACGAATTAAACTTAGAAGCTCACACATAATCGTCCAAGTCTCTTGCAAGACTTTGTATGCAGACCTTCACCTCGCCAATGTCATTCCAAACAGTGGAGCTCCAAAAAGCGAGGACATCCCCAGCCTTGGCACCCTCTTGACCCGCATGACCAAAATGATTGCATTAACACTTGTGAAGCTTCATGAATGATGGACCCATATACTAAAATTCCTTAGCATCTTGGTGGGCCCTAGTTATGGTGCAAAAATTTTGGTGTGGGTGGCTGCATACGGGCCGTTGTGCCCTCTATTCTGCCTCCCTGCTACCTTCTCCAAAATGGCCACCAACCCAAGGAAACCCACATCCTTGGGGCCACATTAGTATAACTGTGCCTAATGAATGACCAACAATGAATTTTGATAAATATTACATGATCTTTGAAAGATGAATTACCAGATCTAACCTTTGTTTTGCAGGATTTCACTAATGCTCCCCTCATTTTATACATGAATATGCTTAATGGACCTCTGTTTGTAGGATTTATGGAATCAACTGTAGGACCATTGGGGGTGTCTATGGAGAAATATAAAGGGAAGAAGTCCACCAAATTTCTGAGAGGAGAGGAAGATAAAGATTAGATGAAATACTAGTTCTAGGGAGTAGAAGTCACCTCTAGGGTCACTATTGCCTAGGATACAGTCACAGATACTAATCTCGAATAGGTTGATATACAAAAATTTAGACAGAGGGTCATCACCAACCCTACTACAGATAATGCAAGAAAAATAAGAAAGAGTGGTTTGGCTAAGGTAGTTGGTTTCCCACTCGCTCTTGTGGCTCCAGAGTTGGTAATGGCTTGCAGAGAAGCCTATCAAGTAGAAACCAAAAGAATCATTGATTTTGAGGGTAAGGTATTGGCCGACCTATCTACCAAGTCCATAGGACAAAAATTCCACATCCCTATCTTTGAACTTGTGGAGGAAACAACAAAGGAATATGTTGAAAATATGTGGAAGGTTGACCCCCTTAAGTGCAAAATGTTGATTAACCAATATTGGTTAAAGGAGAAGAGGGGAAGCGCTAACAAGGTGCCCCAAGAATTGTTCAAGAGTGAATTTTACGAAGACTATCATGACTTGGTAATCTTATTGAGTAGAGTCATGGGCATTCCTGATGCAGCCTACTTCCAAGATTTGATGTTTTACTTCATTGAGGAGATCATCAAAGGAAAGGCCAAGTTTCATTGGGCCAAAATGATTAGTGAAAATTTGCACCAGTAGTTCATGGCAGTTAAGAAGAACTCCCAATTTTTTATATGGCCTCTTATTTGGTGTATGTCTTGGCCGATCCATTTCCCTATAAAGGTTTGTTTTTTGCACAAATCCCAACCCCACGAAGAGAATTGAAAGTATATGATAGGAATCCACAACTACAATACCAAAATTTCAAGAAGGACTACTACAAGATGAACAATGCCTTTATTGGGCATATTAATTATCAGACTTCTCGGAGGGGAATTCAAGAGAAGAGTCTCACACAGTGCCCATGCGTACATCTATAGATTCAAATTTATGTTCATACAGTTCCCCAAATTCACTTACATCTAAACAAAAGGCTTCTCTAAGAGGCCATACAAGCTGCCTCGGTATCCAAATGATCGAATAATCTTGCTAGAAGTCTTAAGGCAGTTACAAAATGCACACACTCTCTTTAGTGGCAAGCATAGAGCAGGGATACCGTATCCCCTCATGTTTAGATAGGGAATGTATGCCCTCACAACTACCCAATGCGCTGAATATTCAGAAAAATAAATCATTGAATACAATTTGGGCCTCCACAAGTTACTTGGCCTAGGATGGATCCATATGGCAAGTTAAAAAAGTTTGTTGGAAAGGAATATACCCACTTGCACAACGTTGAAGATTTTTGGGCTAACTCTCGAGACAACAAGGAGGTATGCATGAGGCATTATATGCACATAAATGCTTACTTTGTCAAGACGGTCAAATTGTTCCCTATACCGAATCAAATTGTAGAGGATGAAAACACTATCATAGATATGAGGTATGATGATGTTGCCAACCTACCATTTCCCGTAATAGATTGGAATGAAGAAGAGGTCAATAACCTCAAAATTCTGACAAATCCAATATAGCATAAAACAAGACAATGGATTGATACTTAGATTACTCAGCTGAAGCTCCAAGGAGCCACTTTGACCTACAACGAGCTTGAAGATGAGCTCAAGAGTGAGACAGACAGTGGGACTGTTGCTGCACCAACTGAAGAAGCTCCCAAGTCTCCTCTGGACACAAGGTCAAGGAAGAGAAAAGAGGTGATTGAATGTCAGTCCAAGCATAAGGTGTATTCATAGAAGGCCTCAAAAGGTGAGACCTCAAAAAAGGCCAAGAAATTAGGTAGATTCTCTAAGGTGCCTACAATCTAGGAAGACTCGCTGTGCGAAGGAGAAGAAGAAGAGACTAAGCAACCAAAATCACCACCTAACACCTCTTCTCTATCCCTCACCTCCATTTCCACTAATACTACTCCTCTTCCTACATTTCAAGCATTACCTGCTTCCTCTCCATCCATGGTGGACATCTTAGTTCACCTTGCCTCCACCTTGTCAACCACTCCAATTATGGCGAGGGATTTCTCCTCTGCTACAACCTTCCCACTATCCTCCTCCTCAATGTCTCCCTTAATTGCATTCCTTTCAACAACTACAACTATAGTGCCTACTCTCACCCTACCAGAAGCTTTTGTAAGGAATATGCAAAGCATACCATAGAACTCTCTAGGGTGTTGATGAATCCTATTGTCTAGGCTGCTATTGGTCAAGCTGTTGCTAGTCTCCTTATCCCTCCTTTGATAGAACCACCAAAGATGGAAGCAACCATTTAGATCTTAGAGGAAATGGAGAGACAATAGAGGGAGGCCACTAAACAAATAGATGAGGAACGTGAAGATCCATTTAGGGATGACTACCATAGAACATCAGAATGTGACCATCGATGAGGTGGCATATGAAGAAGGTCACTATCCTCAGAAGAAGATGTTGAGGACCCCAGTGCCAAGTGCATAGTATATTCTTCCAATCAAGAGCTCAAAGAGGAGTTTCCCAAACAACTCAGGGATGTTGGAGAAGAAGTTAAGAGGTAGTCTTTTGAAGAAAAGGAGGAAGTTGATGGTGACATGGAAATATCTACAGAGCCTCCAGTAAAGGGACAAGGGGAAGGCCTTAATCAAGAAGAAGAAGTACCTCCCAAGGAGGAAGGAAAGAAAGAAGCTAAAGAAGAAGAAGATAAGCCTGAAGAAGAGGCTGAAATGAAAAAAATCCCTGAACTAGAACATCATACAAAGCTCAAGCAAGAGGAAGCAAGGGCACCTAAGAGGGAGGAAAACCCTAAAGAAGATGTAGCTACTATTGAGCCAACTGAGGAAAATACTATAGGGTATTTGAGACTTATGAGGAAGAGGAAGAAATAGAAAGAGAGGCCTCAAGTCATGAGGAAAGGTGTTGGATTGATGCCTCAATCTCATAGGCTGAAACCTCTACAGAAAGCATGGTCATCGTGATGATCTATGTTGTCTGGCCGATCTTCTAGTTGATCCTCGAAACTCATTGTTGTGACCTCCCTTGAATGTCTTGGCGATCGGCATCTGAAACCTTCAGCGTAACTTGACTGTCTGAATGATGTCTCGGCGATGATAGGAAGTCTTGCCGATATCGGCATGACCTTTGGTCTGTCTGGCCGATGTGATATTCAGTATGACTTGCTCCTATTGGCAGAAAGTCTTGGTGACTAGGAGATGTCTGGCTGACAGTTGGTGTTTATTGGATATCGGGGGGACTTGGCCGAAAGGGTTATGTTTCGGTATGAGGCCTTATCGATATGAATGTCTCACCGATAGTTATCTTCTAGAGTCATCAGAGAAACTCATGTGTTTCAGGATGAAGTCTTGGCAACTTGGAAAGTCTCACTGACAATGTTGCTTTCGGGTCATTGGTGTGACATAAGGGTTCAATGTGACTTGTGAGCATCGGTATGAGTTTTTTCGATGAGGAAACTCTCGCTGATGGTTGTTGGTATGACTCTTGGCGACTGTTTGGTACTCAGTATGACTTGAAGATTTTAGAGTAATGTCTTAGCGAAAGCATATGTCTTGCCGACTATTGTTTGGAGTTCTATATAACATGATGAGCTCATTATGAAGTCTTGGCGAAGAGCGATAGTCTTGCCGACTATCAGGTGCTTCGGTGAAACTTGAGGAGACTCGGTGAAACCTCTTGGTGAATGGAAAAGTCTTGCCGATGGCAAATTTGAAATCAATGTGGGAAATAAATTGTCTATTTCCGCTTTAGGACATAGTTGTACATGTTTTTGAGGAAACCTAATGGAAATGAAAGTTACTGAAGGCACTACTATTATGGAGGTTACTCTGAGATGCCCCCATAACTGCACTAAATTTTCCTTACAAGTGGTATCAGAGCCTTCTTTTGATTGCCGGTTCTGGGTATTTCTCCTATGAATATTTCTTAGCTTGTGGTTGGAGGAAATCTAGAGGAATCGTTTGGTGTATTGATCCTTTGATGAGTGGAAGTCTTGTGATATTCAGAGACAACACACAGCTTGAAGGATGGTGGAGATGGAGAAGGGAGTTGATCATGTTGTTTTGTTGTGATCTATATCTCCTGGATGGTAGCGGTATAACCTTGGTGTATGAGGTGGATTTTCTTGCTCTGTGGCTGTGTAGTTGTAAAGCTTTCATATTGGGTGTCTCTGTGAGAGGCTCCTTGATGATATGAAGAAGCCTAGTTTTTTTCTTAGCCATGGAAGAGAGTGCTTATGCTAGGTGGTGTTCCCTGGTGTTGGAAGGCACGATTTCCTGTTAACCTCAAATACATAAAGGCTATGGAGTTAATCATTAGATGATTTGCAAGCTTCTGAAATAGCCTTTCTCTTTCTCGGATACATGTACATGTTGGTGGTTTTAGGGTTGGCCTGAAAGGGGCCTGGTTTTTCTTGAACTGTTGTTTCCTTTTTTAAGGATGTTTTGTATTTGCATGGCTCTTTGGTTTTGTAGGTTTTACGCGGTTAAGAAAAACATGTGGTATTATGGAGTTGTTGTTAAGCTCTTTTCTAGACCTTAGCCTCAGGGGTGTTGCTGGATGAGATGGTTGCAGTTCTGCATGCATGCTTTGTGCATGGTTTGAGGAGGTGTGTTTTCTTCTCTGCATGGGAGTGTTGGTACGTGATTTGTCACTCAGAATTCTTGTGGTGGTGCTTGTGGGTTCCTTGATTATGGTGCTTGTTGTGGACATGATTGGAAAATCAAGTTTGGTGTGATTTGGTGTTTGAGTCATGTTGTCTACAGTGTTATACTCTTTGAAATCTTAGTGTTGTAGTTTCCAATGCGATGATGGGTTTGCATGTTCAATGTTTGTGATCTACAAGTTTAGCGGTTGGTGGATTAGCTACCCATTGGCTGTAGTGTGATAACTTGGATGTGGACTGTCTTTATCCATGAGGTTGATTCTTTGCTGATGTAGACTTGATAGCTGGCCTTGTCTATGGTCACTTGTGCATTGGTGTGATTGATTTGAGATGAGAGGATGGATATTGTTGAGTACCTGAATAGTTGGTTATGGGAACCTGAAGCAGGAAGTCATGATGCTTGGAGAGCTCGGGTGTCATGTTTCAGTGGGAGCTTTAGCAGTGACTGTGGGTTCATCACATGGTGGTGAATGGTCTTCTTTAGTGTTGTAGATGTTTCAAGAGGGAGCTTTTAGATCCTGTTGCTGCAGAAGGGTTCTTTCGCATTTGCATGGACATTATTTGAAGATGTGCAACATCTTGGATCCATGGAGGATGCTTGGATTCTTTGGCTGAGGTGTTGGTGGTGCTTGACAAGTGATGTTGGTTTTGAGTTTGTTTGCTTTATGTCATGTATACTCTTGTGCACTGGAGTTTTGGCATTGTGCATTGTACTTAAGACCATGGTGAAGTCACTTGAAGCGTGGTATCTCCTGAGGGGATATGTAGATCATGGTGTCATGATAAGTTCCTGATTCAGTTGATTGGAGCTTTGACAGTGGTCTGGTAATTCTTTGTGTATTGGGTGCTTTGATTAATTGCTCGATACTTCTTGATAGTGCAGTAATGCAGTTGAAGTTTAGCATGAGATTATCGGTTGCTAGTACTCATGGATACATGAAGAATAAGGTAAAGTTGTTTTTCTCTTATGAGAGAAGTGTTGTTGATTGGTATTCTTGATGGAGTTTTTTAGCAGAAAGTCTGAGAAGCCTACACCTTAGTTGAACGTGAGTTCAATAAGAGACCTATGAGGAGATTGCTCTTGGATTAGTCATGATGGATTGTATATCTTGAAGGAGTATTCTCGTTCCCACTCTTGGTCTACTCAGCAGTCTATCCGAGAGGTATTTGGCCCATTATATTTTTCAGATGTGTTTTATGTTCACTTTCATGATATGAATCTTGAATTGTTGTTTAATGGTTCTGGAGGATTCATAGTGGAAGTTGTACAACTTGTTTATCTCCTTGAGCTTTTGTGTTTTACTAATGAGAATTGGTATGAGATGATGTATGGGCTAATTTCCTAAAATGGGGAATGAAGTACAGCTTGATTTTCTTTCTGAATGAGAAGGAGATCATTCTTGACATAGCTGGCAGTTAGAATTGTATGTAGGAGGATGTTCTACAAGAATATGATGTGCAGAGTTTCTCTCTGTGGCTGTGAAGGTTTGTGGTGAGAGAAATGTTTCTTGTAGTAGGTTGTTGCAGGTTGTGCATATCATTGTGGATATTTCCTTGGTACTACATGGTTGCATGGTCTATGTTCTGTTATTGGTAGACTTGCGATGCCTTTTGATATTTTAGATCTAGATTACTGTGCAGTGGGAGTTCCTGCATGTGTCTTGTCTTTTTCGACTGGTTGACACTTGGAGCTTGTATTTGTTGTTAATGAGTTGGTTTTAGTTTAGCATAAGTTTACTAATGTTGATACCTGTTGAGGTATGTGTGATTGGATGGAATAGCACAAGTTGTGGGTGCTATTTTTCAGTCGCATGGGTTTATCAGTTGGATGGAAGCAGTCAGTCTGATTGTTGTTCTAACTGGTGTTGTTTATCTTGTTTCTGGATAATGACTTCATTGTTATGTTCTGTTTAAAGCTTTGAAGTTGATATTACTTTTGTATAGCTTTTGAGCACAGTGAAGTGGTAGCAATATCTTATTGTTGATATCATTGGGATCTTTTGCTTGTGTTCATTGGAATGGTTCTTATTCACCTTGGCTTGTATCTTTCTTCCACATGTACCATGTTGGAAGATGACAAGGATTGTTGCCTGAATGGTGGACATCTTAGATGTTGGAGCAGAATTCTTGATGGAGCATGAGAGCATGTTTGAGGTTTATGAGGTTTTGTGGAAGGCTGTGATCGGTTGCATTTCGGTTGCTTTGTTAGACAGTGAGTTGTTGTTGGATGCCTGGTCTTTGTTACAGATTGTCCCTTGGACTGTTATCTGTGGAAGGTCTGAACTAGTGGAGCTAGTGTGGTCTTAGTGTTTGGTTGCTTTGAGAGGTGCCTGTGTGATCTTCGTCAAGTGGGAGATTGTTGGGATTGATGCCTCAATCTCACAGGCTGAAACCTATGAGAAAGCATGGTCGCTGTGACATTCATGTTGCCTGGACGATCTACTAGTTGATCTTGACTGTCATTGTGACCTCCTGAATGTCTTGGCGATCGACATCTGAAACATTCGGTGTAACATGGACTGTCGAAATGATGTCTCAATGATGATAGGAAGTCTTGTCGATATCGGCATGACCTTTGGTCTGTCTGGTTGATGTGATATTCGATATGACTTGCTCCTATCGGCAGAAAGTCTTTGCGATTGGGAGATGTCTAGCCGACAGTTGGTGTCTATCAGATATCGGGGAGACTTGGCTAAAAGGGTTATGTTTCAGTATGAGGTCTTACCAATATGAATGTCTCGCCGATAGTTATCTTCTAGAGTCATTGGAGAAACTCATGTGTTTCGGGATGAAGTCTTGGTGACTTGGAAAGTCTCACCGACAGTGTTGCTTTTGGGTCATCGGTGTGACATAAGGATTCAATGTGATTTGTGAGCATCGGTATGAGTTTTTTCGATGAGGAAACTCTCGCCGATGGTTGTTGATATGACTCTTGGCGACTGTTCGGTACTCAGTATGACTTGAAGATTTCAGAGTAACGTCTCAGTGAAAGCATATGTCTTGCCAACTCTTGTTTGGAGTTCAGTATAACATGATCAGCTCGTTATGAAGTCTTGGTGAAGAGTGATAGTCTTGCCGAATTTTAGGTGCTTCAGTGAAACTTGAGGAGACTCGACGAAACCTCTTGGCGAACAAAAAAGTCTTGTTGATGGAAAAGTTGAAATCAATGTGGGAAATAAACTATGTTTGTTTCTACTTTAGGACATAGTTGTACGTGTCTTTGAGGCAACCTAATGGAAATGAAAGTTACCGAAGGCACTACTATTATGGAGGTTACTCTGAGATGCCCCCATAACTGCGCTAAATTTTCCTTACAAAGGGAAATCCAACATGTTCAAGGAGAAGAAGGTGATCATGAATCACCAAAGGAGGGATCTCAAATGCCTGAATGGTTGGAAAAGAAGCTACCAAAGAAGACCTCCGTTCCCATGGATCCTAAAGAAAGACTAGAGGCTATCTTTGCACGAGCTGAAATAGGCACAAAGAAGGAAAAGAAACTAAGATTCCAATCCAAAATCATGATGGATGCATCAGGATCGAGGATAGTGCAAAGTTCCACCCCAGTGGTAGATAAAGGGGAGGGGATTAGTTATAATATCTCTACCATTGACTTGGGCACTGCTACGAGGGAGCAAAAGATTGATCAGCTCTAGGGGTCAGTTGCCATGATCATTCATTAGATGAACAAGGATTAGTTCTCCAAGGAGGAGTTGAAGGCACAAGTGGCAGAACTCATTTCCTACATACAATAGTGGTCTTCTGTTGAGGAGCTACCAACGACTTCATCGGCCCCACCTCTATTATTTTCCAAAGAACACACAAGCAAGTTATAGAGGAGAAAAAACTGGACGAAAGCTACTGAAGAGTGGTTCTGGTGAGTGATCTACAATGGTGATATGGGCATTGGCCATGCCGTCCAAATGGCCAACAAGTTCCGGGAAGTGAAAAAGTAGCTCGAGGGCATAGAGATAATTTGTAATAACTTCCCCGAGCTTTACAGGATTACATATCAAAACTCAATGCCATCCTTAAGATGCCTGAGAAGACCTGGAAGAAGGAGTTGGCCCTAGCAAAGGATGATTATTGGTTGGTTGAGACATGGAAAATGGGCCTAAACCACAAAAGAGAAGTCTTGGAGTGGGTGCTCCATGAAGTAGAGCTCGACCTAAAGTGGGGAAAAGAACATAGGGTAGACCAGGTGAAGAATATGTAAAGCTCACATGACAGATTATGACATGATCATTGTTGAGCTAGATTCCAAGAAGATTAGGTTGTATTTTCATTAAAAAATGGAGAACGGAGCCACAAACTCACTAATGCTGGACTTCATGGATTTTTCTACCCAAGATTTTTCCCAATTAGAACAGGTGATCAAGCACAACCTAAGTGTATGAAGAATTGGGAACTGATCACTAGCATGTACAAAAATCTAACCTTCCAAGTGCTCTAATAAAATATAATAGAGTGGAAGAAACTTCAGGTGCTAATGGGAAAATTTGTGGAATACGCCACTGACCAAAAAAATCAAGGAAACCTAGCATAGATGATCAGTTCCTCACAGTGTAGCTGCAACCAAAAGGGGAAATCACTATAGGACAAAAGTGCTATAATGACATGGCACTAGAGGACAAAATAGGAAAAAGACAAGGAATGTATTTTTAAATTATAAAATATTGGGGGTAGGTGAAACCCTAATTTATAGTGAATCTTGGTCACATAATGAGATTAAATCTTGGCCATTCATTTTTCTTTTTGAAAACTATAAATAGGGGATCTCCTCTCATTTTCAAGAGAGAGTTGAGTTGTTGGAAAGACATGTTGCTAAAATTCTAATAGAAATTCATTGCTTTTGGGTGGATTCTTGAGTTTCCTTCATGTTTCATGATTCATCTCCTTATAGTTGATAGATTTGAGTAGATTTAGTCTATTGTTCCATGTATTTTGCATGCTTTTAAGTAGTTTAGTGAATGTTGTTCATTGATGCTAAAGAATACTCTTGTGTTGATGCCCTTCCTTGTTCATGCTTTTTGTTGTTTGTTGATGATAAACAACACTGTAAAGCTATCCTGAACATAGATTCATTGTTGCACTTAAATTTCATCTTTTATTCATGCTTCATGGTGAATGAACAATTGAAAATATGTAGACCTTAGAAGATAGCACTAGTTTCATGATATTGTTAGCTGATTTGGTTAAGTGGAACTTAGTTTCTGTAAGGTTGTCCACTATAGTAACCTCTATTATCACTGTTCATTGGTAATTTCAAGTCTAAGAACTTCCTCCTTTCCCTTCCCTTTTGACCTTTCTTTGAAATAGTAATTTATGAAAAGTTCTAGCATCATTGTAAAGCCTAATCTGATGATAAAAGTGGAGTTTTAGACTACTGTTTTAAACTTGCAACACTTTCCCTTCACCTTCAAAATCTTAGGAACTCCACTTAAATAACCAATCCCCTTCAACTAACATATGTAAGGCTGCCCCTATGATTACCAACAAATCACATGAACCAACTGAGACATTTGAAGCAAGTCATGACTTGACACTTGAGAGACCTTGGGATAGTTTTTTGCAATTCGCTTGTAGGAAATTGTCTTTCAAGAGAGGTGATGCACTTATTCATTACATGTGTTGAGAAGTGCTAAAAAACCCATCAACAATTATGTGCCCTTAATTTATTATGAATATGATCTAAACTATTGAAGGAATGTTTTAATTTCTCACCTAACCATGTGATAAATTATTGAAATTTAAGAGTTAATCATTTTAAGACATGTCTAAACTTAATTCAACAATGGCATGTAAATATATATGAAATTTGATTCTAGATAAGAATTTATATAGTGCATATTACTTGAAAATTAGATAAAATATATATACATACATGAGTGCATATAATCATCAAAATGGACATAACACAATCATAATTGAGCGTATATATAATCATCATATTAAATTCAATTGATATAAATAAACACAGACATGATCATATTAATTGATACAATTGTGTCACAAAAAATTGTATACTTTTGAAGAAAGAGGAAATTTTGCACTTAGTTTGGACCTATTTTGGCACCCTCGCATTAATCATTCCTTAAACTTACCATTTATAGGCCCCTAAGACTCATTATTTTGGACCTTGAGGCTTATTCCACCCTCAAATCATACAAATCCCTACAAACAACATTCAAATCATTTGAATTCTAGAAAACCCACCTCAAAAACCCTTGGTGGGACTAAGTCGCCTAGGGTGGCGACTTAGTCCCTTTTGGGGGATTTTTCAATTTTGAGAGAGAAAATCCTTGACTTAATTCTAATTTCTGATGGATGTCAGCTTGTGAGGTCAAAATAATGAATAATTAGGTATGAATGCCTATAAATATAATTTTTTAGGTCATTGTTCAAAACATTTAGTCATTTCAACAAATAAATTCAAGAGTCAAGTGTTCAATATCTTCCACAAGAAGATCTGTAAGTCTATCTACAACAAAGTTGAAGCTTTAGGGCAGCAAGCTAGGGTTTTTGTAGGTCTTCAAGTTCACTTTTTGTCCAAGATCTCACATTGCAAAGGGTTGATTATGGATGCCTATGGAGAGTCATGTAGAAATCTAGGTTGAGGAGATGCAACTAGCCATCAGATCAAGCCTAAGGACTTGTTTTCAAAGTGATTCCATCTTCCATTTTCTCTCTATTTTCAGCCTAGGGAAGGTTTGCATGTTATTAAGATTCATTTCTAATGTGATTAGGGTCTCTTGGAATGAGTCTTGCATCATTCTAGTTTCATTTATGGATCTTATTCTTGCATGAAAGAATAGGGTTGCATCTTGCTTCAGATTTTCCTAGTCTTAGACACACTTAGGGCTAGGGTTTTATGTAGATTTCATTATTTTTTCAAGGTTTAAATACCAATTAGGGGTTTGACAAAGGAAAACCATCCCTTTAGAAACAAAATTATATTTTGTTTTATAGGAGTTTTTGTAGATTTGGATATGAGTTTCAATCAAAAAATAAAGTGCAGACTGGGAGCTTCCGTTTCCACTTTTAGATTTTTAGAAAAGCCAAAGTGGAATAAGTCACCAACAGTGGTGACTTAGTCCCACTGCACATGTTTTTCAGAATTTTTTGTAGATATGGATACCCATTTGGCTGAAACAGACTCCGAAGCAGTTTCCCAAATCTAGGACTAAGTCGCCCAGCTTGGCGTAAGTGTCCCAGTTGGCCAAAAAATAAGAATTTCCATAATTTTAGAGACATTTGTAGTCTTCATTTCATCCTTTGTCAATTTCAAGTGCACTCTTTTTGTGTAACCTTTCTATCTTGTTCTATATTGCATTTAATCTATCTTTCTACATATCACAATGTGTTTTCAAACAATCTATATTTCATTAATTTTACATTAATAATTCATTACTCTTATCAGTTCTTTGCATTTAGGGCATTCCATTTAGACATATTTCAATCATATTAGCACCATTATTGAGTGAGCCCCCAAGTTTTTGTGGAATACCTATCTCCTTTTAGGTGTAGAACCCTAGAAGTGTAAGAGAGCCTCCTATCCTCCAAAAATTTGCAGTTCAATAATGTATGTGAAATGGTCCATGAAATAACATGTTCAAAATGTATATTTCAATTCCAACACATATATTTAAATAAAACTAGATCTATAGTCCATAAAATTTAAAACCATCTAACTATCAGGGCGACCAGCCAAATCAAGTCTCCTCTTTGCTCCACATGGACAAGATGTACCCATATCATGTTGTAGAAGAGTAAAAGAAACTTTAAATTAGATTTAAAGTTATTTAGAAATTTTTATTTAATTTAACATACAAACTTGAAAATATAAACTTGATAAAAATAAATTTAATTAAATATCTAGTAAATACAGTAAAAATGATTTTTAGTATGCATAAATTACCATATGATCATGTGAATCTACTAGCACATTTTTTCAATGGGTAGCATAATTGTAAATTGAGAATGTCCAAATGCTTGATCTACTATTTCTTGCATATATTCAAATAAAGAAAACAATATGTTAGAACCTTGAATATATATATTTAAAAGGTACCTAAAAATTGTATAGGAGATTTAGAAAAAATTACAACCTTGAATGATATGACCTCATGATCATGCACCTGAGATTGACCATGCATAAAATTTGATGAAGTCTCAAGTGCACTCACCATGGGTATCACATAAAATCCTTGCATATAGATACAACAATGTATAGATCATTCATACATGTACAAATTCAAATTAAATTAGATCTATGATGTGTGCTTATTTTAAACTTAACAAAATTTTGAGAGCACACACTTGAGCTGACGATGACTAAGGAGCGCTTACCACAACTTGTGGTTGGTTGGTACTCAGTATCGCATGACCTCCCTACATCCAGATACAATATATCATTTCACACATGTGTACAAATTCAAATTAAATTAGATATGTCCACATAAATTAAAATATATATTGGTTTGTACCTAACCAAAAAACATGAGCCCAATTCTACAACACTCGAAATATAGACACGATCATATTAAGATTCAGGCATTGTGTGATCATGCATCTACACTGAACACTTCTTGAATATATATATATATATATATATATATATATATATATATATATATATATATATATTAATTTAATGTTATTATTTACATGAATTTTGTACATTTCAAACAAATCAACAGAATTGACAACAATTTCCATCGAAGATGGAAACCGTGTGATATGGGGGGGATGTTACACTCATTTTTTATCAAATCTATATTTTCCTAAATCACATTAAGGTTTTCTCTAATGCTCTCTCTTAACTGAGTTTGATCTACTATAGGGTGTGGGGGTTAGGAGGTGGAGAGGTTGGAGTTGTGGGTTTTTTTTGTGGTGGCGGATGTGGATGTATGGGATCTTTAGGTTGTTCATTATGTATAAAATCCTTTATGTTAAATTCAGGCTCCATGTTTAATGAAATGACAACAGCATGTTAAACAATTAAAACAAATATATCAACATACTAATTAAATAATGTACACAATTTCAAAGTTATAAATCACATTGAACATGCACAAATTCAAAATACATTTCATTTGAAGACACATTCAATTTAAAACATTAAAATATCCATAGAATGAAAATTTACACTAATTTATGTTGTAGAATTTATACAAACAATTATAGCCTCCCCTACAACATGTACCTTAAATTATACAATTAAATTCATGTGCACATACCCTTGATTAAATTCTAACTTTATCTTAAATTTTTATTTCAACACAATAGCCCAATTTAAAATCTTTAAATAATAATATCAAGGTCCTACTTCATTGATTTGACAAGTGGAAAAATTATAAATGTATTAATTATAATTTAATGAGCTACTTGATCATAATTTTTTGTTGGCATTTCATGATTGTGTGATTTTGGGAAGGTGATATTTTGGTTTAATTTCTAACTAAATTTCTAGAGTTGTTTTTCTTAACTAGCCTATATTTCCTTACTAGTTTGAGAAGATAATCATGGCTATTTCAAAAGTTTCTCAAGTTTTATTATTATAGATTTGATAGACATATTTATAAGTCTCAAACGTTATCACTTTTGAAATTTTTAAGTATTAGGTCCATGAAGAGGAATATATAAAATTATAAATTGTCCATTCCTTTTCATTGTCTATTATAGACCATGAACCTTGAAATTTTATTGCAATAAAATTGATTTTGAGAATTAGAGCCAACAAGCATATTTATATAAAATTTATTTTATGGTAGAGAGTTTAATTTTATTAAATCATGTATATTCAATTGGTTTTGTGTTGACTTCTAGTGACCATATGGTTTCAATTTCCTTGCAAGGCTAGAATTGAGTGGTAAATTGTACTTGCCAAGCCTATTTTGATGAAATTTGATACTTGGTTTTGAGTTCCTTAGAGGTATGTATAGGGACATAGATACAAATTTTAGGGAATTTTTGTGCACCTAAGCATGAAGATTATGAACATAGGTGAATATTGCTAAAGAAATTGAACAAGGACTTGAAAAAATGAGCACACCAAGTATTTGAAGATTTGTTAGAGGTGAAGAATAAGGATTAGGAGTGATAAAAGGTATTACTAATTCAATCTTGGGTTCACTAATAAATATTATTAAGACCATATTTAAAACAAGTTATTATTTCCTTGACATTATAAATAGAATTATCTAGGGATTATATGTGATTTCAGGGCTAGTAAAAAGACAACAAATCTAGACATTATAAATCTAATTTAGGTTTAGGTTTTAGGGTTTAGGGTTTTAGGTTTAGGGTTTAGGTTTTAGGTCCTAGGATTAAGGGTTTTAGTTTGTAGGTCTATGTTTTTTGGAACCTAGGGTTTAGGGATTTGATTTCTAAGTTTTGTGTCCAATTTAGGTTAAATCCTAGTTAATTTAGGTATAGATTTTATGGTTTTCAATTTACAATTTATCGTTTTTAGTTAAAAATACAATTTAAAAACTATAAAATATTCAACGTGAAACAAACAAAACAAACAAAAACTAAATAACAATTACAAAACAAAAATGCAAGATATAAAGCAAAAAAAGAGCAGAATTCAACCAACCTGGAGGTCGCTGAGGTTGGTTGTGTCAATGGGAGGAGGTGGTAGTGAAAATTAGGTTGAAATCGGCCTTCAAGAATGTGTACACAAAATTATCTCTTCCTCAAGGTCGTTGGCCAAACTACAGTGAAAATGAATAACACAATCGTTTATTTTTAAAAAATAGCTTTTAGAAATGTGTATGCATTATAAAACGTGTACGCATTTTGTAATGCATACGTGTTTCTAGGCGCATAAAGGAATCTAAACACATATGCATTCGGATTTAGGCTCAGGTACCCAATCCAAAGCGTGTATGCATTTTTTAAAAATGTGTACGAATTTCCTGTGTTTTTTTTTGTTTTGACTGAAACTTCCCCTCTTGATGAACTCAACTTCTTGCTTTTACCCTATAAACAACTACATCACTTATTGTTAGAAAATAAGTAATATAAATGTAACATATGAGACAAGTAAAGAGGAAAAATGTAAACTCAAAGTGAAAAATAAAAATTGCAATGTTATATTTATGTAAAACAACATTTGCAACTGCAACTATTCATATTAAATAGAGGCCATAATAATAATAAAATATCACATACTATATAGTTTTGAAACAAATTTTATTACATGGTATTCAAGTAATTCTAAAATGAAATTTTGATGCAAGGAAAATTGCCTTGTTTGTAGTACTAAGTACCATACATTTCTTATAGGAAACTTAAAAAAGCAATTAACTATTCATAATTGTTAAAGGTTGTAATAACATTACAATATCACATACTATATACATAGTTTTGGAATAAAAGTTTATTATATATTATTCAAGTAGTTTTGAAATGCAATTTTAATGTAAGGAGCACCACCTTCTCCATAGTACTCATCAACTTGCATTTCATGGAGGAAAGTGAAAAAGGAAGACAACTTTTCACAAGTTGCATGGAACTCATTTAATGTTGCTTTCATCAATTGAACTTGACAGTCCCACACACTATGTACATTTGAAACAATTTTTTAAGTGTGTTGTAGTTGTCAAGGCAACTAAGTGAAATATTACTCAAAAAATCCTGAATAACACTTCTAGGAATTCCATTCGAATAATTGATTAATGGAGATGAGTTTGTTGGTAGGATGGGGAACTATCACTACTTGAGATTTGAATGACATCTTTAGTTTTATGAGAATTTTTGATTCCTAAATGAAATAAATTTGAAAAAATAGTAAATAATATAATAATTTTGTAATGATTTACAAACTATTTAACTTCCTTTTTGAAAATTTGCTTTGTACAAAATCAAAGATGAAATTATGCATATAAATTATATTTTATTTATAAAATAGGAAAAGTTTAAATTTACATACATTTGTTCATAAAATATGAATCTCAAAGGCCAAAATGTGAGCCCTACTATTTGAAAGCTTTGAATCTAAATAGCTAATAAGTGATACCATAAATAATAAGCTTAGGAACTCCTAAAATAAGATTCAAAGAATGACAATATTCCTCACCATTAAATAGTCAACTAAAATTGCAAACATACATGATAAAATTTATAAACTAAAAACTAAAAACATGGTATCCAAAGTCCAAACAATTGCCCTAATCTTCATCATATGAAATTTCAAAGTTCATGTCATTTAACTTAGGTATTGTGGGTGTAGGTGGATTGACAGGTTTGAGTTTATAGTTGAGTTTTGTCATGAGATCAAGTCCCACAAGTACAAAATTTGATCTATATATATATCTCATATGGAAGCAATCTATCTTATTATCACTAAGTGATGAATATTTACTAGCAAAGTCTTGAAAACTTAGGTTTTCTAACTTTTTTTTTGGGAGGCATGTCTTCTTGAAGTTCACTCACATGAGATGTTTGTTAGAGTAATCATGCATTAGCTAATAATTAATTAATATTTAATTAATTATTAGTCTATTGTATTCTCATGCACTTAAGCTAAACTTAGGAGTGATTTTTTATGTTAACAAGAGAGCTATTATTAGATCATTTTGTCTCATGCATGAGATGTTGACACTTGTCATGATCTAATCCCTTTATCATTTAGGGTTTCTCCTATATGGCACTCAACCCTCATTGTATTATCTCTCTTGAGATTTCATACCTTTGAATACCTTTTGATGCCTTTGATAGAACTCTCAACCTTTGAGGACTCTTGTTTTCCTTGAAGATTGTTGAGGTTCATTCTGTAGCTTTTTCTTGTTGAGGAATATTGCATATTATTGTTTACAACACTCTTGCATGGAAGGTGTCTTTGTTCATTGAATGATCCTAAGGCTCGTGTTTTTCACAATTCTAACATGGTATCAAAGCTTAGATTCAACGAACCCCTTCTCGATTTATGAGGTTTTTTCTTCAACAAAGGTTACAAGTTTCAAATCAAGATGAATTCTCCATTACTTTTTTTGCAATTTTTGGAGGTGGACAATTTTTAGGTGCATTTAGGCATGAAAAGAACCTCATTTTTGGATTTAAGAGGCTGATTCGAAGAATTTTGACTATAAAATTCCCCATTTTTGTTGTCAAAAGCTTTTGAGGCAAATTTTTTATAGGGGGCCCTATTACGGCCCCTATATGATTTGTCATACGATTTTTTTTGATTTTTTTTTAGAAGTGTATATTTTAATAAGTGATGCACTTTATTAATAACGTTGCACTTATAATAATGGTAATACTATTAATAAGCGTGCACTATAATAAGTGTTGTGTTTATTATAAGCATTGGGCACTTATTCATGTGCCACATTTTATTTTTTTTCAAATGGTGGCCTTATTCTGATAGCCTTTTATACATTATGATGCCACAAAATTTTTCCCTGCGAGCTCAAATTTTCTGACCAAAGAATCTTTTCAAAATATTTTATTCAAAAAGGAATATTTTGTTGCCAGTTTTCTACAGGGGGATCATAATTCTTTTTTTGGTAGAAGGGAATTTAGTTTGCAAAATATTCTATTGATGTCATGCTGACATCAACGGTATGACCAACTGGCAGGGGCCCCAACAACCATCTTTGTGCTCTAAAGGAGGTTTTTTTTCTTTTGGCCATAACTTGGGCATACAATATCAAAATTGGGTGAACGAGATATTGTCTGAAAGCTGGTTCCATCAACTTTCTAGTGGTGTGGACCGTCTCATCACCATATTCTGCTACTAGTGCATTCTACAACATATTGAAGTCAAAGGTGTTATTTTTGGTCCAAAGCTCATAAATTTTTGACCTATTTCTCCATTTTTCATGATTCAACGACATTGGGATGATATTTCAAATCTCTTCACATCCATCCATGCTTTTCCATATTTCTCTCTAGGTACATTTTATTTGGTTTTTAATGTTTTCACATTCTAGTGAATTATTTGGATGTCTTATCTCCTAAAAACTTATTATTTGCATCCAGGGTGACTCAATTTTGGCTATTCTACATGTATTTCTAGTATTCTATTCAATTTGGTCATTACAAACATCTTTTTCATGCATATTCTCTTTTATAAAAACACAAAGGTAAAGTGTCATTCTAATGTATATTTTTTGGGGATTTTGCACATCCTATTGTACCTTTTGTACTCACACTATGATATAAAGTTCCATGGCGAGGTTACATTTGAATTTGGCTTTCCATCACACCCTTTTCAAGTGAGTGTCCCTTCCACAACAGTAGTGAATCATAATGATTCTTTCCTCATGCGTGTGTGCCTTAGTTTTCACACCTTTTATTTGCAGGTTGTTTCTCCTACATGCACTTATTGTCTTCACACAATTTTAGTGTACTTGTATTGGATCTCCCTTGTCAGCATTATGGGGGGTTTCTATTGTTGGTGTTAATGCTTCCTTGGTTTCAATTTTTAGAGTGATCTATGTATCTAGTTCTTGTTCCTATGTACTAGGCGGATGCAATGTACATCAACAATTGCTTATCCATGCATTTTGGTGAGATGGAGCATTTACCATACGAAAATTCTTTGATTCCTATTTCTGGAGGCGTCCTATTTTCATTTGATTAGAGAATATTGGTATCTACATTTTCAAATTGCATCTTTCATGTTGAGGAGTGTCATTAGGTTCACTCATGTAGATTCATGTGTCGTTTATATCTTCGAGTTCTACATGTTTTCCCTTGTTTTCCATCTGAATCGACTAGTGTTGTTGGGGACACTCATGCAGATTATTGTCTCTCTCGATCAATGTTCTTTAGACTATTGGTACCTATATTTTCAACTTGCATCTTGTATGTTAAGTAGTTTCATTGGAGTCACTCATGTAGATTCATGTACCATCTATATTTTTGACTTTTAGACGTTTGCCTTTTTTTTCCATATGATACAAGTAGTGTTAATGGGGGCACTCATGGAGATTATTGTTTTCTTGATCCTAACATTTGTATCTTCGACTTCTAGATGTTTTCCTTTTTTTTCCATCTAATTTGAGTACTAGTGTCATTGGGGGCACTCACACAGATTCTTGTTATCTTGATCTTGATTATTTTTTTTCAAAGGAGGTTCTTCATTTTAGCACTATAGCAGTCATCTTTCGACAATTTTCTACAACTTCTTTGTGCTTCAGTGATGTTCTACATGTTCCTTTATTTTTTGGGACTTTGTTTTGGTTGAAGGCTTCTTAGTCCTTCACCTTGATTTAGAGGCTTTTTAGACCTTCTTTCACCTTTCTCTATTTTAGAGAGGATTTTTTCCCATGTGGTTTTCTCATTTTCTCTAGTTGTGAGAGATTATATTGTTTGTACATGGGTACCTCACTAGGCCTTGTTTTGCTAGGACCCATCATGCATTCTCTTTTTTAGGATTTTTAGCTACTCCCTATGTTCATCTCAAGAGGGGGTGTTAGAGAAATCATGCATTATCTAATCATTAATTAATTATTAGTCTAATTTATTCTCATTCACTTAAGCTAAACTTAGGAATGATTTTCTATGTTAACTATCTAGATCTATTATTAGATCATTCTATCTCATTGCATGAGATGTTGACACTTGTCATGATCTAATCCCTTTATCATTTAGGGTTTCTCTTATATAACATTCAACCCTCATTGTATTATCTCTCTTGATCTTGCATACCTTTGAATACCTTTTGATGCCTTTGATAGAACTCTCAACCTTTGAGGAATCTTGTTTTCCTTGAAGATTCTTAGGTTCATTATATATATTTTTCTTGTTGAGGAATATTGCAAATTATTGTTTGTAGCTCTCTTGCATGGAAGGTGTCTTTGTTCATTGTTTGATCCCATGGCTCATGTTTTTCACAATTTTAACAATGTTAATGTTTCTTTTTCCCTTGGACTCATATTCAGTAAATGAATCCATTTAGAAGACAACAATGGCCAAGATTTGTAAGAAGTATAAAAATTATATTTCATGCCAAATGTATTGGTTCGAGGGGAGGTAATTATCAAAAAAAAATCAAGGAGACAAAAATATAATTTTTTATTGAAAGAAGACAACATTTGTCAAAAATACAATATGTGGAGATGGTACTTTTATAATGAAAATATTGCTCTCATAATTAAGAAAAATAAATAGGACCAACCAAGTGTTGATTGTTATTCTTCACACTACAAATCATGCATCTATAACAAAGGGCTTAGTAACATAGGCTATCATTTGTTTCCAAATGAACATTCCAAATTTAAAATGACACGTCTTCCTTATGAAGGTCCGATGATTTGTGAAGATGAGCATGTTTAAGAAACATACAAAATGTGTTTCTATTTTCTCTTTGGATTGTCATGGTATTGGCAATAAAATGTATATAGTATGATTTGATTTAATTTAATTAGTTGACTTTGGTATATTCTGATTCTATCAATTATTATGAGTCAATCTTTATCTACTATGTTGAAATAACTCATTTACAAAAGCTTGGTAGCTTCTAGACATAGAGATGACTGTAAAATCAAGAATAGTTGTGTCTCATCTTGGATGATTTCTCAACTTTTTCCCGTGTTAATAATATTCTTTTGTTGGTCATGATTCTTTTGAAGTGCTCAATCTTTTATTTTGGGATAGAAGTTGGCATGTGTGAGTCTCATCAATGTATAATGCCAAAAGAAATAGGCCTCAATATGGCTAATTTATACACCATTTAATTGAAAAAATTTCTACATAATGTGAGAGTGTTTGCTAGAGTATTGTTGTGGATTACGACCCTAAACAAGCTTTTCGTTGTTTGGATAATTAACAGTGTAAGATAGATTTACTCTAAACCAATTCATACTTGGAGCTTGTCCATATTTTTTTTTTTTTAGAATATATTCTACTATTTTCTAGACAAATAAATATGTGATATCTATACCTTTTTTCTCATTTTAAATTATTGCTAAAAAGTTAATAGAAAAGTTTTTATAATTTTTTTGACAAAAAAAATTGGACTTGACATAATCATGAGATTCTGATGGTTTGATTGGATTTAATATCCATTTAACTACCATGGATATGTTGAAGGTGGAAATATTTTTATCTAGATGTATTTCTTTGTGAAATTTGTGCTTTTGGCCTTTGTGTACTTTATATCATTGTTTGTGACATTCACAATTTTATGATAATAAATTGAAAGTAAATAAGTGAGGGAAATTTTTTCTCTTGGGAGTCTTGTAGGCTACTATTATAATATTTTAGAAGGATTGTAAATTATCCAAAAAAAACTTTTGAACTTATGGGTTTTGTGAAGAAATGGATTATTCATAAAATTTTGGTTATATCTCTTCCTCTTAAAGAAGATTCAATGTGTGAAAATGTTTATGAAAATGCATGTGAAAATGATTGGGATGTCACATGGATGAGGTTGAGAAGAGGATGTGGAAGGATCACATTAGGCATAGGGCTTAAAATAGAAGCACAAGGGAAAATAGGAAACTGACATAACAAAACAAAGACAGTTGCAAGAGAAAGCTCATAGAAAAGGATGTCTTGAGCACAGTGTTAGTGAACAGATTGGCCCTTATTAAAATACATTATTTATCAACTCCATAGCCCATTGAAATAAGATCAATGTTACTAACAACAAGGAAATATCACAATTGTATTTGTGACTTTCCTTTGAATTTTTATTGAGGTACAACTCCATCAAAGGTTATGACTAACCATTTTAGAGTATGCTTTTAACCAAAAAGTGACAAAGGTGAACTAACATTATTGATAAATATGAAATCAATGTGATAAACTAAGTAAAGCCATTAGCCCCCTAGCACAAAGACTAGAATTATAATTTAGCAAATAAATTTGTTTCCCAAAAGAATGGTCTTAATTCTAAACAGGCGAATGTAACATTATGAAGTTACTTTTCGTAAAAGACAAAACTCCAAATATTGCTTTAGCTAGCAAACTAGTTCAATATACACATCACATTCATAATTCAAAGTTCACATAGAAAGAATAAAGTGAAATTGAAAATTTAGTTCACAATGTTCTTCGTTCCTTCCATTACATCACAATACAATCCATAAAATAATTTTGGACCCTCTAAGAGTCTCTCGAACATGATTTTATAAAACCCCAATCTTGACTCTTGGCCATTAACATAACTGCCATCATATCAAGCAATGGTTTTGTAAAACTAACCTCCCAATTTAGAGAAAATTATACACAAAGAACATTTATGACCATTTTTAAGTTATTCATAATTACATTACTTTTCTCAAGTTGATTTTGACTAGAAATCAAAGAATTCTTTCCTGTATGCCAGCCCCATGCTTGACGTACATGTGAATGGCATGCAATTCCTAGGATCTTAATTTAATATATATATCCTTCTGTGATTATGCTCGTGTGAAATATTTTAGCAAATAGTGCAACTTAAAATTACAACTTGTTGAATTGAGAATTAAATGCAACTATGTCACATCAAAAACCATCTTCAATAAATTTCCAAACAATATTAGTGTCCTTTCAAATGTTATTCATTTTCAAGAAAATATTTGGTATCGATCACCTACCATGCCATTCCACTTCTATAAATTCTAGGAGAATTACCTTCATTTTCACCACTTCAATTTCACTTCTCAAAGATGTCTAGCACTACGAGTGATACCTCTTCTAAGAGCAATTTTCTTAAGATTAAGGATGTGGAATTCAATCAATTTTGAAGGCTGGTGGCAGACTAGTTGAGAGATGTCTTTCTAATTCACAATGATGTTGAAGAAGGCATGGTCAAGAAGATTACTAGATAAAGTTCCTTGAGTCGTGTTCATCTACACAATTCTAAGCTTCTAGAGTGCTTTGTGTATAATGTAATTCGTACCTCTGGAAAGTGAGATTGGGGAGTAAGGGTTGAAGAGCGCCTGGTTAGACTAGAGTACCTGATGAAGGTGAGGGTAGCCATAAGAGGTTTAAGTGCATTTCCAAGGATCGGTTTAGTGAGCGACGCTATTTGCATTGTGGTGATGCTTCAACATGTAGTGCCCCTCTAGTCGTTGCTACTATGTGTTTAGATTTGTTTATGTTGTTAGACAGTATCTTTACTATAATAGATGTTGATACCTTATTATTTTATGATCACTATCATTGAAGCGATGTTGATGCTATACTTTGATGTGATGATACTTTATGTGGCTGCTTATGATTCATGTTATGCTTATGGATTAGCGTAGTTTCTTTTTGGGTAATATTGATGTACAATCCTATGATGATTTATTGGTGCTTTATTCTTCTTAGTATTGTGTGACTATATTGGTGAAGGGGATGAGATTACATCACTCGCATGTGAGCGCCATGTGATTCCATGATTTCTCTGAACACGGTGTGACTGTTATGTTTATATGCATGTTCGACATTCATTTTGATTGTAGGATTGTAGGTACAAGACATCGTCTCCACTTGGCTTCACAGGTCTGAGTGTGTCCATTTTCCCAATGGTTATGTTGATAGGGAGATAATAACGGAGTGGCCTAATCAAACCACAAACCCAGTCACAGTGTGTCGTCAATTCATGGTTGGTTTGTCGTAGTGTCATGTCGTCCTTGGTTGTTTGATAATTTATTATCTTGCGAGATTGTTTGTGAAAATTAATGTTTAAATGTTTTAAATGTTAATTTATGTATTTTAGATTAAAGTTGTTATTTAATTTAATTAATTTAGTTTAATTCGTCTGGTAAGGTAATTTAATCTTTTGATTAAATTTATCTTATTAAATGGATAAATTAATTAATTAAATTAAGCTTGTTGATTAAATAAATAAATAAATAAAAGTTGTTTTGATAAAGTGCATAGTTTAAATTATTTAAATTTATTTTGAAATTAAATTGTGATTTAAATACTAAAAAGGGATATTTAATTAAATGCATTTGTTAATTTTAATTGTGCAAAATTTAAATTAAGGAAAATAAGATATTTTAAAAGAATTGTTTTCTTCATGTTATGAATTTTGACTTGGAGTTTAAAAAAAAAGTGATCTGGAGTAGAATGTTGAAGTTGGAACTAATGGTTCAATTTTGATTACATGCAAAATGAGTTTTAATGCATAATGGAATATCTTTGATTAAGAAGATATCTTATGTGACAAGTGTTAGTTAATTTATTAAGGGATTATTTCAAAAAAAGAATATTGGGATTAATTGGAAGAAAAAATATTTGTTTTTCACGGGAAAGGATACAAGAATTTTGTGTGAAGTTTTTTTGTTAAAAATTGAAAAGGCTCTTAGGGAAGTTCTTGGCTGGATTTATTGTACATCTTTTGGAAGAGGAGATCTTTAGGAAAAACTTGGAAATTGAAATTCGAAGGCTCTTGAATTTAAAGTAGATGTTTGATAATAAAATGATTTTATTAGAAAAATTGATTTTAATTACCTAGTGTATGAAAATGCACAAGTAGTTATTTTAAGATGAAGTGATTTTAAAAGAGAAATGAATATCATGTATTATTTGGTGCATGCAAAACATGAATAGTTAAAATGAAATAATTTTTATAAAGAAATTATTTTTATTGTTGTGTGTGTTATTGTGGAAATTGGAGTTAAATTATTAGTGTTAATTTTCTTATTGCTTGTAAATTAAATTAAATTAAGTCAACTAATTAATTTCAAGTAATGCATTGATGATTTGATTGGATTTAGGGAATCTGAATGTTAGATTAATTATATGCCTAAATTTCTTATTGGCTGAGTTTTATTTGTTTGCGTTGTTGGGCAATTGGATTTTTTGGTTTTGTAAGTCTTCTAGAGAAGTTCATTCTATGTGGGGTTGTTATATATGTCAGTTCAACTTGTGATTTTCCATGGGTAGTGCACATGGTTATAGTCAATTTGAACACCCAGTTACCAAGAACGAGATATGTGATAGTATGGACACTTGGTTACCATGAACGGGATATGTGATATAGTATGGATACCTGGTTACTATGAATGGGTTGTGCGACCTTATGTTTTAAGGTTGAGATGTGTTATCACTTTTGTGCACCTTGTATACCCATAGTATTGTGGATTTGAACCTAGTGTTGTTAGTAGGAGAGTGGCTCTTTGTGGGGGTCTAGTGCACAAAGGGGCGTCAGGGTAACTCACCTAGGGTTTAATCAAGTGATAATTTAAAAGAATTAATGGAGAGCTTTCACACTAGTAAAGATAATGAATGCCTCTCTCATGGCTCATGCACTTGCTAAGGCTTGAGATGAGATGAGACACATAGTTTTGCATGAGGGTTTGGCGACCGGTAGAGGCAAGCCAAGGTAACTTAGGATGGGGGTCTGGTAGCCTAGGAAGGTTGAGCTAGGGTAACTCATAGAAAATTATGTGTGACACTCTTCCTATGACAATAATTAGTCAGTTTGTGGTGTACAGATGATGTACATGATCCTTGTTATCTAGAAGAAATGTAGCCAGTATGTTAAGTTTTGTACTTGTGTTGTTTTGAAATGTATTTTCCTGTGTCTAGGGGTTGTAGGTTTTTCCTTGGAAACTCTTTTACTATATTCTAGCATGGAGGGAGTGGACCTTCAGGTACCATGCGGTTGGGAGAAAGCCGTGCTATTTCTTCCATTGGGTTCTCTCACCGTTGTTGCTATTCTTGGATAAATTTGTTTGTGGGACAGGTTCCTATTTCTCTCATTCATGTTGGCGAGTACTTCTTGATGGAGAGTTTGTTTGTACCAATGGACTTGTTTATTCTTTCATGTACTTTTTGTAACAGTTGTAACCTTGTAATTGTATCACTCCTCAAGTGTAATCGAGGAGCGCCTTTGTTATTTGTAATTGTAAATCTTATGTATAAGCTATCTCATTTGTGAATGAGTATTGTATTGTAATATGAAATAAATGGAAGATGTATGAAACAGTATCACATCTTTTGTATCTTATGTGTTGTATTTTAATGATGATGGATGTATGTACTTTATTTATGAGCATTAAATGTATGTGATGTTTAATTGTATTAGTTAGACTTGTACTTCATTTTAAGCGTTGCCATGATCCTTAGAGAATGTAGGTGTTAGTGTAGTGTAACTCATATGTTTAATATCACTTTAAGAAAAAAAAAATTGTTCACTTTTGTTTAAATGTGTTGCATTCTCTAGGGTTTCAGGGCGGGCATTACACAACACCAACTCATTGAAGAATCTATAGCTCTCCTCCATGCTGAACTCGAGAAAAATGACATGGGACTATTTTCCCATTTATGGAGTCCAATGAAAATTTTCTCTCACCAACCCAAATTGAGTTAATGTAGGAAGTAGTGGAGGGGATTTGCGTCCTTTTTTCATCCTCCCTATTAAAAGAATGTACTAGAATCTCTCATTTTTTAATGTAAACACGATAAATGTAAAGCTATATATATATCTAAACATATATAAAGAATTTTGTATTTCGATAATTTGTGTTTATCTCTTCTATGAATGTTATTCTTTCTTTTCCTGCACTTGTGATAAGCTATGGTTTATGTTATTGTATTGTACTCAACAAATATCTATCCTTATATGGCTTAGCATGCTTGTTCATACTGTAACATAGTTGAAAAGTACTGCCCTTGAGGTGACATCAGACTTTGAAAAAGTTTCAAGTACATCATCAGAGTCTGCTATACTTATGATAACCTCCAATTTTATTGCTTTACAATCTTCTTTAGTTTCACTTTAAAGATTATTCATATAAGCATTTATATTATCAATCAATGAGAAGGTTTATGAAACCCTGTTGGAGACCAACAAAATTTTCAAAACCTTTTGTAAGTTTTGAAATGAAATAATCTTTCCTTCAACATTTTCACTCTCCTTCACATATATGTGCCTTGAGTAGTTATGAAAACCCCTTCAGGCCCTGACAACATTTCCACAACTTGATTAGAAAAGCGAACTCTAAAGGTTTCCACAAAGATATTGGGCCAAGGAGTAGTTATGATAACCTCGTTGAAGGTCGACGAGGTTCTCAAAACTTAAGAAAAGATCGACAAACTTATATACTTAGAAATTTGTAGGGTAAATGTGAATGATTTAGGGCATGTGACCAAAATTGAAGTAGCACACAAGATGGTAAAAAAATTAAGAGTAAATATATATTTTTTGTATTTTAATCATACACTTGATGCCAAAAGCACTCTTGAATTTATAAATGAATGAATTAGAAGAATTTTTTCTAGGATTCTCCAATGCCATCTACAAGGTATTTCATAGTTATTGACATTATTTCCAACAATTTATTCCAATTATAATAAGGCTTGCTATCATTTAATAAATTTATAACAAAGTTTTTGTTGTTTCCTTACACACTTTTTCTTCCAATATCATTTTCTTTAAATTTTCCTAGTAACCATTTGCAATTATTAATACATTATATGTGTCTATTGTCTTGAAACACAATTGAAATTTATACTCAGTCTTCATTATTTTTCATTTGCATTGTCTTGTTAACATGGTGGTTACATTCAATTCTTATGTAATCTTATTATGCCTCCTAGCATCTTTTTTGAGATCATAGTTCTATGAGTGTTGAACTTTCAATTATTTTTGGGGTGGATTAACCCCATTTCAAATCCTATTTAGCAGTCAAAAATTGTTGAATGAGATTCATGTTCGCTTCAAAATTAACTTGTGCATCTAAGTTTTCTCTATGTAGTTTAGTTCAGGACTCAAAATTACTTCCATCATATTTTATTCTTTTTTTGTTTCTTTCATTTTTCTAGAAAATTGGACATCTTACAATAGAAATATAACTACAAAGAGAGCTTTTGTTGGGTGGTGGGGAGGATTCTACCATTTGAAGATGTAACTTAGAGTATGTGTCTCTTAAGTTGCATTAAAATTTTACAATGCTCATAGTGTTTTCTATTGCTTTTATCAAATTTTCTTTCTATTCATAATTTTGATGCAAAATAATGTTAATATGAATCAATTTTGTTGTCTGCATTTACCATACAATGCCAGTAATAAGATGATTTGATGGAAAAACATAATAGACTATGAATACTTCCTTTAGAAATAAGATATAAGCATGTTTTATTTGTCATTTAATGTGCAAATTAATGCACACAACACACAATAAATCAAGGAAACTTACTTGGTTTTATTTAAAAAATATTATGTTCCTAACCTACTTTTATGATTGAAATTCTGAAATCTAAGATATTGAATTGTATATGACATACCTATAAACAAATAAGAATAAAACATATAGGAAAAATTAAGAACTATGAAAGAAAAACCAATATTGCTTTCTACAAAGAGGTTCTAAACAAACCAAAATGACAAATATTTAACAAAATGATTATTGTCTGTAATTTTGAAGGCCCAAAATATGACTTTGTGGTGGTGAATGTGACTTCAACTTCTAGAAATTTTATAGAATACATATATAAGGATATTGCAAACCTTGCAATTAGAATACAAATTGTACAGATGTATGTTTTTTGTGAAGAAAATAGATAGGAAATATTTAGTGAATATTAGGGCTACCATGGAGGACATCTTGGTAAACCTAAAGTAGTATGTAGGACATGCCACAATGTATTTGATGTGGATTAGATTTAGAGTTATTCTAGTTTTCCCTCCATGAATTTGTGTTGGTATCCCCTCCATGGTGACATTAGATTTCTTATTGAAGGGAGATAGAGGAAATTATATACAATCTCCTTTATTGAAGATATATGTGCCATATAGAGGAAACTACATTGCAAATATTGATGTAACAATTGTATAATGGATTAATCTTATATTTTTCATGGAACTATACCATTCACAATGGTTTTAAGCAATGATTAATTGATGTTCTAACAACAATTAATTATTTGATTTTTTTGAAGATTTTTTTTTTTGGGTAAGTTGAGAGGGTTAACTTGTCGGATTTTTATGTAAGATATTGATTCATTTTTTTTAATTCTTTGGTTAGGGTCTGATTTCTATTTGTATATTGTAAGAGGCTAGAAATGATTTACGAGCTAAAATAATACTAAATTATATGATGCATGACCTACACATTTTTTAAGTAGATAAAATTATATTTTTTTGGCACATTATAATTGGTTCTATCACCACATTGTAGAATATGCATTTTATATGGCACAATAAAACTATAATGGTGACACTTTTTGTATTAAAGAGTTATGCATTTATAGGCATTTCATACATACAAATATAATGTTTCAATAAAAATGTGTTTCTATAGCCCAACATGTCCTTACAACAGGGTAAAAGCACAAACCTGTGTCACACTTTATAAAGGAATCAACCAACAACAAAAAAAAAGAACTTCGATCACATAAAAGTGGTCTTTATGTTTTGAATTTCAAAATGATGTAAACTAATGAAATGTAGAACTTTTGATGAAGTTTATTCCTGTAATTTTTCATATTTTTTAAAAATTGTTTTCATTATCTTTTTATCAATTTAAGAATAGATTTTGGAATGTTAAAAATTTCAGAAAAAAATTGATGTTCACGGGACGTCAAGAAACAAATTGAAAAATACTTCATTTTTCCCTGAATTTGTTTTCTCCAAATAGGCAACTTCAATATCTAGTGCATGGAAAAAATAAATAAATTTTGATGTATATTTTTCTCGTAATAACATTTTAAAGTCAAACTTGTGAGAATTTGATAGTTTTCATGGGATGTCAACTGTTGTCTAATTTTTTAATCATTTTCAAAAAAAAAAAATTATACCCTTTTGAAGAGGACTCTCTCCTCTAGTGCACCATATATTTTTTTAATATATTTTACTATTTTTTTAATTTCTAACTAGCCTCTTTTTTAATTTTAACGACCTACTTGCATTATTTTATAAATAAAATATTTTAAAACTAATCAAAATATTTTAAAAATTACATATTCGAATTCACCAGTCTGAGCTCTACAAAAGTGTATTTTTCTCTTTTTTAAAAACATCATTTTTATTGAAGAAATACTTAGTTGAAGTTGAAAGTTTCAGAAAATTTTGAAAAAAAAGCTGAGTTGGCTACCAACTAGGATGCCACATAGACAGTTTTGGTTGAAAGGGTTTCGACCAAAACCATTTCTATAGAAACCCCATAGATAAAATAAGCCAATTTCAAAGCTAGAAAGGGATAAATATATATTTTTTGGATTCGGCCGAAACATATTTGATCGAAACCCTATGTGCCACATATAGGCCACATGGTTTCGGTTGAAATCTATTCGAATGAAACCTTTCCAGGAAAAAATATTTCGCTTGAAACTATTTATTTGGCTGAAAGTATGACACAACTTTGTGCTTTTACCCAACATCTTCCTATCTTTTCATTTTTGTAAGTCTATTTCATTTCCATTTATACAAATTTGTACATCTGGTCTAGTTACCTTTTTTGTCTTGTCCATATTTCAATCAAGTTTCTTACTAGGAATGGAAGGATCTACTACAGGTGTCTAAATTTTTGGTAAAATAATGCACATATACTTCTACAATGCATGGGATTCCCTATAATTTTGTTGGCTTCTACACTCTTTGGTTGAGCCATTGTGTAGGCATAGGCATCATATTGGACAAATTATTTTCAAATGTTAACCATGCAAGAATTTTTTGGCATTCATTGCTAAGCACTTAACACTGTATAACTTTCTAGAATATTAGGTTAGTTGCATGGTTGCACATGCTTCTAGATGTCTCTATATTATTTTGTTTGATGTGAATTGTAGTTATAGTATTATAGTTTCATCTTGTTTGCATTTTAATCAGGTTTATTCCCATATATGGAGTGAACTATTATGTTTTTGGTAATGTAGTGCTTTGGAGTTGTAATATAGCACAATAATTATGCCTCTTGCACAATATTTACAATAATATCATATATGAAAACAAGGTAAAATGTGCAATCTATTTTTTGAATTTTAATTACAAATTCACCTTGCACAATTTACTTTGTTTTCCAATCATATTTGCTTTGGGTGTTTTACTGTTTTAGTGAATGCTAATTCTTGTAAACTATTATGCATCAAAATTAGGTTGAACCTTGAAAGCTTTGCATTTCATGTGGATCCACTAAAATGGGGAAGTTTGTAATGGAGTCCCCATTTTTTCTAGTTTCTATTGTTTAAACTACCTTTTATTGAATAGCAGATATAATTTATAACCACTTTAAGCCTATGATTTCTTATAAATATCTACTAAGGTCTATAAGAAGGAAGAATAGATAAGCATGGTATGTCATTCATGTATTTTTAGTAAGTTTAGAACATGTTTCTATCAAGAAATGATAATTTCAAACATTTAATTAGGTTTGTTTAAAATTTTTTAGGTGGTTAATTAAGATCAATTGTGAAATTGAGTTAAAGCTTCTTTTTTGGAACATGGACTACATCTTTGTCTCTGTACTCAAAATTTCTAGTGACTGCAATTATATCTATATATTTATGGGAGGCTACAAAAATATTGGCTTACACTTTTTTCATTGTGAGTAGATTGAATCAACATTTGCAGGGAGACGAGCTCAAGAACCTATAGGTCTATAACCTTTATATTTCTAGATCTACTCTTTTGTTTATTGTGAATAGATTGAAGCAATATTTGTAGGGAGACACTTCACTTGTAATATTTATATTCTAAGATGAGTATCCATGTGGGTATTGTAGGTATAATTATTGATTCATTATGACAATTATATCCTAGAGTAGTTCATCATGGTTGATTAATTATATATGATGCTTGGAATTTGAAGCAATGGATATTATTTCCTATTTTGTTCACCCAAAGTGTTTATGTAGAAAACAAATTATGCTTAGCATAGAAGGTAAAGTAGAAAACATAAGTAGAATAGTAAATAGCGAAATAGTAAACATTCCTAACCATTACCATAGCACACACATAAGTAAAATAGTAAACAAAATTCACATAGTAAACATAAATAAGCACATGCACATAAGTAAAATAGCAAACAAAATTTACATAGTAAATAAAAATAAAATAGTAAACATATTGTTGGTATTCATCTTCTTCAATGTGTTGTCTACTACAAATTTGTAATTTTTCTTCAAATTCTTATTGTTATGTCCTTTTAGTAGTTTGCTACTCAATCCTACAATTTGTATCATATTTCCTTATCATCCACTATAATAGAGATATAACATTAATATAAAACTATATATGTCTATTTATAAAATGATATTGATCACAACAATCAAAATAAAAAACTTGTTGAGAAAGATGGTTTTAGAAAGTTACTAAAAAGTTTCCTTTGTCTCCAAGAGTTCTTTTACACTTTAATTACTGAATGCAACTATATTTATAGACAATTTGAGGTGATGATTAAGGGTGGCAGTGGTAATGCATGCATGAATAGGAAAGTTGCTAGAAAATAATAGAGGAAACTTCTGAAAAGTTGCTACAACTCACTCATATTTATCTAATTATTTTTCTGTGTAAAGATCTTTTTGAATGCCACTCATATTAAATCCAACTATTTTCTAGCAACTAAAACTTGTTTTTTGATGCACTGATATTTTTTTTCCGATGAAAGCTCCTACTATATGTAGGCAACGACTATCTAGCCCCTAAAATGCATCAGAGCATGATACCATCCCATACATTATAACCCATCATAACTACAGTTCATCGAATCCCTTGGGTGAAGCCACAATAATGGTTTACAATTTTGAAGTGAGGAAGGAAAACTCACATAAAATGGTTGCATGGAAAAAATATTTATTTTAGGGGTTCATACGAACATACTGGTTTGACCGAACCCATTAGGGGTTCGCTAGAACCTAGGTTCGGGCGAACCCTTTTAAAGATTTCCCACCAAAAATGCCAACAAAAACCCTTATAAAAGGGTGGTTCGAATGAACCCTGGGGGTTCGCTCGAACCCCCCTTATTCCTCATCCCTCCTCTGAGACACAAAAAAACCCTAAATTTTGGCACTTCAGAGCTCGGGTTGATGATGAAAATGGATGAATCTTCACAAACCCAACTAGAATCAGGTAGTCCTCGAAACAAGCTATCCAACGAATATAATCTTAATATGTTTTGGTTTTATTATGTATTTTTTTTTTTAGTTTTATTAAACATAGGTTTTTCATCGAAAATGAAGGTCTATGTTCTCCACATGTGGAAAAATAGCAGATTATCACAACAAAAATTTGAAAAATATGAGTGCACTAGATATTGAAGTCCTTGATCCAACAAAAAAATAAATTGAATTTTGATATATACAAAAAAATTTATGCGTTATACGATCGCGCTATGTTTGAAATGTAATTGGTTTGACTTTGAAACTTGATTAAAGAAAAAATATTCAATAAAAAACTATCTAACCAAGTGGAAGCACTAGATATCAGAGTTATGAATCTAAATTCAAAAGAATTAGAATTTTATCCTTCATAGAAAAAAAAGTTATGCGTTAACGGTCTACGTCACTTTTTAAAAATGTTGTTTTAAAAACCAGTTTTTTGGGAGATGGAAAAAGAAGTGTAAAATGATTCCAAAAATTTTGAAAAAAATATTTTTAGAATCTACAGAAAAAATGTGATGAGACTCTAGTTTGCATTATCTTCAAATTCTTCACGGTTTAGCCGCTATAGCTGCCTGAATGTGAAGATTTAGTTAAAAATAATAATTTCAGTGTCCAATTTGGCCAAAAATTGTAAACCACTATTGTGGGATCACCCCCTTAGGTCTTTACTAACCATCAAACGCTAGTTGAATTAGACATCTTTAATTTTTTTTGGATAGTCCTTGTCATCTTGTCCCTATATTATCATCTCGCAACTACCTATGGAAGATTTTGTTCCCTCACGTAATAAACTCTTCTGAATCAGTTAACTAAGAGTTCAGACATGACTGTCACCATTTTCAAGGCCGTGATGAGTTTTAACCATTAAATTAACATACAATTCTTCAGCTATTTCCCTAACTATTTACTTCTAGGCCTCCAAAACAACACTTACACACATAATAAACAAACTTAGTTAAAATACCTACCTTTGATGCTTTGAAGGACCTTCTTAACCTTCGTCTTACATCCTTCGCAATGGATATAAACCTTCAGCACCCATATCTACACATCAAAATAAACACACCGTAAGCTTAATACTCCATACACTTCTAACTAGTTTTCAATTTCTTCACACATATAATTCTCTCTCAAATAGCTTTCCTAAAAGTTTTCAATTTCTAATACTAATGAGTGCAATGGAGTGGGTCCTAACATCTCTGGATTTTGATCTATTCTTAATGTTTAAATGCATATGAAATCCTTAGATGACTTTATCTCTCTCGTTGCTTTTTATTTCTCAAATCTAGATCTAAATTGTACTTATTTTTTCATTGGATCTATTTGCTTATTGTGGCACTTCCCCATGCTTTCTAGATTTTAAATCTATTTAGATTCTACTCAATGGATCTCTAGCGCCTATGTAAATTTTGAGTGGTTTTTAGCTTTAACAGATAATTTTCATGGCGATTGACCCTATGGACCCATTGATGGTCACAGGTCATTGGTCAATTGTCACATAGATAAGTGATTTCAATATAAAGTACTTGATAAAAAAATATGTTTTCAATTAAAATCTACAAGTTTATCCCTCCAAGCATTTTTAACAATTGGGGAGACATTGAACTTCCGATTAGAGAAAATCCCTTTCCTTCAAAACCATAAGCCTAGGTAAAGAAGTACCAATCAAAGTGAAGGCACAATACATTCATATCAATTTCATGACAACTATTCACCCCACACCCAACCAAAATCACACAAGATTTCCCACCACATTATTTCATGCATCAAACACACACAAATACAAATGTACACTAAAGGATGATACAACATGACAACATGATTGTATTGGGCACAATACACACATTCTAAACCTTTACACCATGTCTAGGTGTCAAATCCTAATGGTATCATATCACTATACCAAAACCTTGCATAAGTATGAAATCTTTACCATAATAGTACATAGACCATACTGCTTATTAGTGAAAATGTTGTATGCTACAAGTCAAGCCACAAGACTTCATGGAACAACATATAACTCTATTATTTGAAGAGGAATAATAAAATATGTTACATGGCTTGTGAGCCCTCAACTAGAAAGGAGCATTAGGACATGTGTGGTGTGAGTTGATGCATGAGAAGAGTGAAATCTAATACCAACTCCAAGCCCCATACAATCCTATCTTAAAGGGCTCAATTAACTTCAAATATGTTAGACTTGGAGTAGAGAAATTTTTGTTTGATGAATATATCCACAAGGACATCCAATTCCTCTCAATCTACTCTAATCTTGGTACCTTATTACTAACCAAGGTACTCAATGTCTTATGAAAAGAATAATAAATATGGATACGATTAGAATATACTTCCAACTTATGTTTACTAACAAAGTTGGTCCCTTCTTGACTTGGAAATCGTTTGATTTCCCTCAGCCTCATGTCAAGGTGGCGTTAGAATCCGAATTGGCTAGAAGGCAGATTCTCATCTCAGGTATGCCAGATTCGTTAATTTGGTTTGCCTCGCATACAGGCCAATACTCAGTGAGGTTGGGGTACAAACTCCTCACTTGCTGGAAAGGGAAATAGATGCATGGCCAAAGTAGCTATGTCGGGGGAAGAATGTACTCTCTAAGGCAGGCGCTTTTTCCTGGGTGGCACTACATGGTCGGATCTTGGCAGGGGATAGGCTAAGAAGGATCGAAATATTTGGGCCCCATCGGTGTGTTCAAAAACACTTCTGTACAAAACTTGAATGGTGTGGGTCGCTTCCAAATAATCTGAAACTTCTCTTCGATTCATGGCCTAACATCTATAAAGGGTCTGCCTTTGGGTGTCTGTGGAATGAAGCTCCAGCAATGATTGTATGGTAGTTGTGGCAGGAGTGAAACACCAGGATCTTCGAAGATAAACAAGAAAGCCTGGAAAACATTATTTTCAATATCGAATTGGCTATAAGTGAGCACCTAAATGGGAGGCTAAAGGTAAACAAATACAAATTTGTCTCGGCCTGGGATAAGAGAATGACAAATACCTGGTGTATGTTACAGTTCCCAAGCAGGAACCTCCTCAAGAATAAAGGGTCTAGAGCACAGGAAAAGTGGACGCTTCCACCGTCTGGGAGATTGAAGCTGAACTTTGACGGGGCCTCCAAGGGCAACTTGGGGCCCTCGGGGGGGGGTGGCGGCGGGCGCTTTGTGGTGCGTAAGGAGAACGGGCAAGCGGCAGTAGTTGTTTCACTGAAGATTCTGGAGGCCACAAATAATGATGCGGAATGCACAGCACTCTTTGAAGGCGTGAATTTTTGCCTGTCGAAGGGTTGGCTCAATATAGATATCGAAGGTGATTCTCAAATAGTGATACGAGGGCTGGGCTTAAGTGTCACACACTAAGCTCTGACCGGTCAATGCTTTTTTGGCTTTCCCGTTTTCCGTTGGCTTTGTCCGGCACTGGCTATGTTATGGTCATCCGATGGCTCATGCATAGTCTTACGGATTTTGTCAGGGAAGTACTGTAATTCGGCAGCAAATACTAAGTCAGGGTTGTACTGCCCGTAGCTAAAGTCACCTGGAGTTATTAATTTTCAACGCATCTAAGTTGAATTTCAAATCCGCCTAAACTTCCCGCTATTTCAACAAATTTAAATTTGAACAGTTTATCTCTGTTTTTCATTTTTCCTCAGCGATCTCCATTCTCTGTTTGTGTTGCGCAGCGTGCATAGACTTTTTTGAATGGCAAAAGCGCCCTCAAATGGCTTATGAACAGCAATATACAGATAAAGTAATGTCACAGCCTTCAAATTTTTCTTTTCACAGGGTTTTACTGGCAGTGGGTGTTGTGCAGAAAGTTTTGATAGTGGGTGCCTTTGCAGTGCTGCTGATGACAAGAGTAATGGCAGAGGGAGAAGATGCACTAGACTGCAATTTGGTGGTGTGAGCACTTATTCCCTGCTTCTCCATTTTACAAATGAATATACTGGCCCAGCCCTCCGCGCAGTGCTGTAGTGGTGTTAAGAAGTTCGACTTACCCTTAAACTCACAGAACTACATAGCTCTTTTATTAAATGTAAACAGGTAAGAGTGAGTTAGTTATTAGCCAAGCAATGCTTCTAACCATATGTAGATTTCTTACTGCAGCCGTTATTTTTTGTATTTTTTTCTTGATGTTGTTAAATAAAATAAGCTGGTTGATTTTTCGAATCATTCTGGTAATTTCTTCACTGCAATCTAGAAACAGTTCTTATCATTTTTCGAATTTGTTTTGGTTTTCCTTCACTGTATTTTGGAGCATCGTATTCAAGCACATAGTTTGTATATCGATCTGATTCTGACCTCTCTCATAAGATGTGGAAAACGCCAACCTATAATTTGTCCTATCAATATTTCTCAGAGATTTTGCCTTTAAACTTTTGCTTATATTTACTAATTATTTGGATGTAAAAATAGAACCTTCAATATCTTAGGGTTTTCAATACACCATTGTATCTTTATACCATTTGGATATTTTGATGTTTTTTATTTATTATAAAACAGTTAAAAAGTTCAAATTCTTTATTATCTAATTTTAAAAGTTTGAAATATTATAATATATATTTAAATATGTTATATTTACGTCGTAGAGTAAAAAATAAAGATTAATCAAAGATGTATGTCTAATTCTAATTGAATAAAAATATTTATATTGAAATAAATGTTGGGATTCAAACTTGATATTAAGAAAATAAAATTAAAAATGGATCAAGATTTTTATGTGAATTTTGAAATTATGTCAGGTTTGATCTCTCTGTCCATTTAATACATTATCACAAAAGACTAGAAAAATGATTGATTACCAAAGAAAAGATTAGTACGTTGGGTGACATATTCTGAAAGAATTGTGATTTCTAAAATATAATCACACACATGGTCTAGTCTTGCGACTAGGACATCCTAGACTCAGTCTAGTCTAACAAGTGTGGTTTGTATTTTTGTTCATCTATAGAAGTAACTTGCATACACTTGCACACAAGTTTGAAAATGGGTTGTGATATTGAAAAGAAACTTTGGATTCCTATAATAAAATAAAGGGAATAATTGTATAGCTTCCTTGATGATAGTCATGCCTCAATGATGTACATAGATTAAAAAGTAATAAGAAATTACGCAAATATTGATGTACTTATATTTTAAATGTTCTAACTAATATTGTATGCTAAGAATAATTGATTATCCTAAATGATATGCATTGATGTCCTTCAATACAAATCATAGACAAAAATTGGGACTTTGTCATGCAAATTAATGGAATAACAATCACATTTTTAGAAAGCCTCAACTTTGGGTGAAGTTTAAATTGGCATAAGTAGGCCACAACATGACCTAATCCAAGGAACAAGATGGGGGGTATGTTATAGTCTAAGAAGGTAGAAACCATTTAAATATGGATTGGTCTAGATTGAGATGATTTGTAAAGAAGATATAGATGATGGTTCAATATTGTGTGTCAAATGACCCAAGTTGAGTGTTAAGACAGCACATTTAGCTATTAAATTTCCCTCTTTTCATGCATGCACAAATATATATGAGAAGGTATCCCAAATAAAAAATAATAATAGTAATCAATCATGGAAATGATAGAATTATCTAGATTCTAAGCCATCTAGATTAATTATACACTCTTTTAGTCCTTTTTGTGTAATTGACACTCATTAGGGCTATAATACTATTAAAGGAAAAGTATCATACTAGATCTGAATGAGTTACTACACACAAATGAAGAATATGATGGCTAATAATTGTCCCCCCTAAAACTATGTAGACTATAAAGAAGTTCCTACAAATTGAGGAAGAAATTTATATAAATACAAAATAAATTTTTGATGATGTGAAGTTAATATATGATAATGATAAGGAAAGGAAATTGGCTAGATAATGTGTATTTGGTATATATTTACTTATATGTGAAATTGGTGTTGTGAAAATTATATGAAAGAGATCCATAATATATCCCCAATGTATTGAAATTTGGAAACAATCAAAGAGCACAAGGCTCCAATACTCAAATTTAGTCATTCATCTTCAACTCCCTTTAGATTCTTTGAATTATATATAAATAATATTTCTCCTAAAAATACTTCACCTAAGTAATAACTAACACGTATTAATAAATTAATAATGGTATGTTAATTTATTATTTATTATTACAACAAAGACATTCCCTATATGAAATGGACAACCTAGTTTTTGAAATCAATAGTTGAGAATTGAGGAGAAGGATGCAAGACGATGAAATTAATTTCAACCGCCATTATCTATTTTTATTTTTCAAATGATTTAACAATTTAAAGGTAGGCTTTTATTTTAAAAGCAAAGAAAAGAAAAGTTGATAAGATTGAAATGAAATATAGAATTATATTTTATTAATATTTCAATTCTAATAAATTTATCTCTTTTTAGTACTTTTCGTGAGGCGTAGTACTATTGCAATCAGTTCTTCAACTCATTTTGTTAATTAGTTATTAATAAGTTGGTTTTGAACCAATTAAAAACTAGAATTTTATGCTCCTCAAATATAATTTAATTTTTTTAAAGTGAACATGTTAAATACTTAACTTTAAAATTTGTAAAAAATATTTTTCTTGAACATAATTGGCTAAGAAGTCTAGGGTGTTATGGGCAAATTTGTAGAGAAAGCAAGGTAAACTATTTTTTTAAGAACCTCCAAAAGGCCACCCAAAGATGGCATATAATTGATGGGTAGAGGAAGTAGAGTGTTGCCAACTAGGTTGCATTGCACCTTTGTGATTGTCATGCTAGTGGAGAGGAGATCGAGATTGAGGAGAATGAGTGCAAGGAGAAAAGTGGCTCCTCCCTCTATGAAAACTATGAGCAAGAGAATGACTGTGAGAAGAAGCTAGAGATGGAGGCACTCTGGCAATAGTACAAGGTGCATTTCCCTAGTTCTCAAAGTGCATACATATAAATTAATATAAATGCATGCATATTTAATAGTTAAATTTTATTTTATATTTAATTATAATTACAAACATATTTTCTTAAAATTATTAAATATTTTAATATTAAATCTATTCAAATTTTATTTTATTAAATATTATTATTTTTTAAATAAAATTATTCAAAATAAATTTTGCTAGGGTTTTGTCCTCTATTTACGTAACTTGGCTTTCCCTTATTTTTTTTCATATGCCATTTATTGAGGGATTTTTAAGCCTCTCTTTATATGGTCTTAATTAGTTTCAACCCAATAGTTTATGTTGGTGTTGATAGTTTGGCAACTCTGAACCATGGCTCCTCCAAACAAGTATCTGAGGAAATTTGTACAAAAATTAATCCATGAGGTATGTCTATTGAAACTCTAGTAGATGTGTTTTTTGCCATTCGTAGATTTGATAATGTATGTAATGGCTAGAGAAACATACTCTGATTGGTTATTTTATGGGAAGAACTCCACTTGAAATCATGTTAAGGAAATGGATTGCAAAATCTTGGGCCACGCATGGGGTCTACTTAGATGTTGTTCAAAACCTCACTAAGAAGTTTTTTCTTTTCTATTTTCTTGAGATAAATCATGCCTAGGCTATTCTCCAACATGATCCATGGTATGTTCAGTCATCTCTACTATTCTTTCAACTATGGATCCAAGAATTTTCTATCTCATATGATAAAAACTTTGTGTACCTATATGGCTTGAATTTCTCGATCTCCCTTTACCTTGTTGGAATTTTTGCATGTTACTACCCTTTCTCTAGGGAGGGTTGTTTGCATTGATCTAAATTGCTTTTTTCAATCCCACACTAAAAATGGTTGTGTCTAGGTGGATTTATCTAAAGATTTGAAAGAGTCGATAAACATCCAAATTGGAAATCTTCGTCACTCTCAATGAGTGTTTTATTTGAATTTTCCTAACACTTTCTTTTGATGTCATCCTCTGAGCACAACATTAAGGATTTCCCTTTGGTGACACCTATAGTTAAGTCTCCACCTCAACTTTTGGAGCCTCCTCACGCTTCTAAGGTTACCACCTCAAAATATAAAGATAAATGGATAATAGTGACCCACTGGAGAGGAAAATCCACCTTTGTTGGTGGTACCCAAAATAAAGCTTAGTATTCATCAATTGTTATTCAAGTGCAACTTGATAATTCAAACCCTTCATAGAAGGGGAAGGAAGTTATGGCCAATTCAACCAATCTTCCTTCTTGTCAAAAGTATGCTCGAGTGCCTTATCAACAATGATGTTCTTGTCACAATTAAAATTATAAATGCATCCTTCCATGTCACCAAAGGCCTTGCGATGTTCTCACAACCCTATTGGGTGTTGACCCTATTGGCATTTGTGTTGGGCATTAATGTCATATATGGAAAGGTTTCAATGTGACAAGTGTTACAGGTGTTATATTCACAATGTTCTCTATTTTTGTGAATCATATCTTGATATATAAGAAGCATTCAGGCTTGTTCAGTTTTGTAATTATTTTGTTGTTTCTCCAAAGCATGTTCAAAAGGAATATTGTATTTTCATAAGGCAACATATTATTGTTCAAGTAAGCCTTTAATTGTTGTGAGGAATTCTTTTTGAAAGGATGGCACATTATGTTTTCTCAAATTCAATTGCTAAGAGGTGGTAATGATAATATTTTATGAAGTCAAAGTTACAAGGAAATGTGCACCATCGGTGGTAATTATGTTTTTATTGAATGGGAATTATTTCCCATCATAATTCCTGTATGTATAACATCATTATGTTGGATTTGAGAAAGAATTTGAAATTCTTGGCTAAGCATGAATAGTTGTATCATTTCATTTTATGTTTTTGACTTACCCTAATCATCACGTGGTTGTAAGAGGAACTTTTCTCAAGCATTGGTCGATTGGGAAAGTTGTGGATGAAAGTATTTTTGGGGTTTTCTATCGTCGACCCAGGTGTAGTCTTCTCCATTATTTTTGTTTTACATAGTGATATTTGAGAACCGATAGACATAAGAGTGTGTTGTAAATACTCTTTTAGTAATTGTCTTTGTTCTGATGTTACGACTATTAGTTTTGAAGTTTCATGACTGGTAATGTTCAGTAAATGTTGTTCTTTTGTTCTGCTCATAGTCGTATAGTTGAGATTGTGGAAGTTGTTGTAAAGATGTAGTAATCATGTTTTTTGTTTCCCTTAATCTTTGTGAGCAAACACTTGTTTATGTCTCTATTCGAGCTTGTTGAAGGGTTTAACTATTTCTTGTGTCAAATAAAACCCTATGGTTGGTTTGTGGGTTTGGTTGTGCTTTACATTAATGGGGTTA
>VDFB02264997.1:0-22516 GCA_007258455.2 Sequoia sempervirens
CTTCATTTTGTTCGACTACGTTATTTGATGATTTTTCGGGCAGCTTTGACTATTAGATCTTCAAAAATACCAAACTCACACTCCAATAATTTTATTCATAGACAGTAACATAGTCTAATAATTCTGATATTTTAAACCCAAAAAAATTGGCATGCAACCACCCCTGCAAAAGAGAAGATAGTCTGAAGTTAATGACCCCAAAAAACACTTTACAATGTTAATTCCAAAACTTATTAAATTCTAATTTTACTATGATTTCCAACCGTTAAGACTCCTAAAATCAGAATATTGAACTTGATCAAAAAATTCCTACAACAATAGAGGTAGCAAGCTAGTAAGAGCAAGTGACCCATTCCTAAGGAGCAATGAGTCGGAATCATCATTGCTAATGTCAATACGGATTTATCCTTTTAGTTAAAGATGCAATGTGTCACTTCTTGTGACGAGCTTATCCCTAGGGCCCTCAACATTGAGAGAGCCCTAATAAAAAATAATAGAAGCATTGGTAAGAGCATAATTAGGGTACAAACCCTAGGCCTCCGTAGAAACATAAACAATAACTATAGCGGATTAGTGAGGTTGCAATACCAGAAAGATTGAGACATTGTAGGTAATAACATCTTGCAATCTAAAGATTGTAGCCAATAACAAGCACACTATGTAGCTTACTGACATTTGTAAATGCAATCTACGGTAAGAAGAATGACAGTCACTTGAGATGTGACAGTCAAAAACAAGCTAAGCAGTGACAAGATAATAAAGCTCAAACCTTGCATAATAAAGTGGAGATTTTAACAGTGAGTTTTCTTACCCCCTTGCTGACCTTAAGGGTTTTTCAAATGCTTTTGGTAGTGTTAGACAAGGCAAATGCAATTAGGGAATGACTGTCCAAATGAAGTAACAGTTGTAATCATAGGTTCAATGTTTCTTCTTAGCCATTAATATTGTACAATGGAGGTAGTGGATTGCATGTTTGAGCAGTGTGTTGAGACTCACCAAAGATGGGAAAATAGTGAATAATACCTTGTGGACTGTGAAGTAGTGTCAATAAGGTTGAAGGATCTTAAGATCTACAATACCATGAAACAATGAGTCCCTTGTAATAAGTAGGCAGTCTATAGGGCATAGTTTGATTTTATAGAAGGATGCTCATGAAAGGAATCTTCAAGTGATAGTGAGTGTGTTGTTTGAGATTGCAGCTGAGGGTGCAATACCCAGTCTTAAAGGAAGTTAGCAAAGTAGTAAATGTGCAAGAAAATCGAATCGTAAACAATAAACAATTCACAATGTTATCATCCATAATGCCTTGAGTTTGAAGACAAAAATCTCATTGTATCTTCATGATGAAAGTGGTGACCTTAATGGTCAATCATTAGCAACCATGATTTTAAAACATGCTATTGTGCTTATGAAGGCAACATTTTAAACAAGGCAGTGAGTGGTGGTTTCGAACAATGGCAGGTATGAAGGACTCACTTTATATGCATACTATGCAGTCTAGCTTAAGACAGCGTTCTTAGAAGAGATTGAAGGTGGATTATGGAACTCAAGGGTTACCATGAAAAGGATTAAAACAAAGACAGATCTATTTAAAAGCCATGGTCATGAAGATATTAAAGATGTCACATGCAAAAACCTAGTAGCTGGAGTAATGAATACAATGCCAAAGAGGATAGTGTGATGGGGCAGATTTAGGAGATCTCCACATTATCTACCTCACAGGAAATACATCATTTATTTATTTTTTAATTAAAGAAATCATTCTAAACCCCATGTGATACATTGATACTTCAAAAGCCTCTGAAGGAATTTGAGATTATGCAAATAAATGTTAAGTAACATTCATAAGGTTTAGAAAATCTTGATCACTCTAGAATAGCCCATTAAACATGGGTTGTGCTTGAATGCACTACATAATTGATATAACACAACCACTCTGCATATCAACCAGAGTTATAGGCTATTTATTGTAGCAAGAGGTAATCACTCTTCGATCACGCTATAATTACATCCTAACCTATTAAACTTGAGACAACCTGAATGCACCCAATGATGATTGACACCTACATTATACAACCTGAATTAACTACATTATATGAGTGCCTCCATTTCTATCACAACATAGCCACATTAAACTTGGGTCACACATGAATGCATCCTGTATTTGTTATAGCACAACTGTGCCACATGACCAATATAGTTATGGATCACATAATTACAGTCACAAGAATCTGTTCCTCCATTGTGATCTTATGGTGATTCCACACAACAAAATCTGGACATGAAATTCTCAAACCCTTAACCTCTAAAAATGAAATCTGATGAGATGTTGCTTTAAAATATGATTTTCAAACCTGGAACTACAAATCTGACTTCACAACTGAATTCTGCAAAGAGACAATGACTACCCTCAACCTGATGATATCTTCTTGAATTTTTTCTGATTTTTCCCAAGAAAATCGCCCTTAGTTCTCCACAAACTGTCTCAAGTAGAGCAAAACACTGTCGCAATAAATCAGGCGCGAACTCACTTTTCTTTATGTCGACCAGCTTTGATTTTTTATTTTTCATGTTTTTTGAAATTTTGATGAACGTCGGGGATAAACTTTCAAAAAATTGGAAATTACACATCAAATTTTACAAGCACCCGACGAACATCAAATTTTACATATTTCGTCAGACAGTTTCGTCGTATTTTGCAGTCAAATGTATTAGTGAGGTATGCAAAAGTTTCTCTACTTACATTCATTCTTGATCATAAATGTTGTAAGTGATATTAATGCTTCAAACTTAAGATTCGTTTCATTGTTATAATGATCAAAATGTTATACTTTGCTATGCATTCAAGCATTCTCTTGCCCCCTGCCCTTTGCTCTCTCCCCCCTCCTCTTAAGAATTTTCTTTGTCATAAAAGATTCACATTTCTGTCTCATTTACACAAAATTATTTGAAGCACTAGGAGTGAATAAAGATATGTAAAAGATGATGGATTATGTCTAAACAACAACTTTCCATCTTATAGCTAATTAAATCCTTAATATTTGAATAGTTTAGAGCTCGAATAATGTTTGTATATGCATGTAGCAATAAGGGAGCCTATGTGAAGATTTCGAAATTTAAAACATCACTTTGGTATTTTTCCTTGTGCTGAAATGATATTTTGGAGTAATACAAACCTACAATACACATTGATATTTTTCTAAGACAAGATTGAGGAAATTTTTTTTCTCTTATACCTACCCTCGGCTAGACATGGAGGTATATAATATTGGTTTCTAGGTTTATTCTGTAAGTAGTTAATTTCACAGAGGAAGACTAAAATCTTCTTAATGTCCTGTGTCAAGTGTGAAAGCATATAAATCACTTGTTGAAGGCACCATTTTGTATTCATCCAAAAATTGGTTTATTCTTTTTTTTATGTTTCTTGCATGTGTTTTTTTTAGGCTCTGGAGATGTAGCTTGGCTCTTTCCTTTGCACTTTTCATCTATTTTGATGATTACAATAGATTGTCCTCATAATTTTTCATGTAGATCTGTTTGTAACCTTATTTTCTACCAATCAATTTGCAAACCAGTCACATATTAAGGACCATTTCACTAACTTGTAGTAATTGAAGGTGCTTCTTTAGATATGAGATAGTTGAACCTTGGATTAAATATGGTATTAGATGGGCAGTATAATGATAAAACTGAGGTCCATTGAACACAAATTATGAACATAATTTACTGGACTATGAATAGTGTTACAATTATAATTATTTATCCTTACCTACCTCCATTAATGAAAAAGATAGCAGATATTGGAAGTTCATTACATGTCTCATGTATGTGTTAGTATTTTAATTTTGTTTAAGTTGTTCAAGAGCTTGATTAGGTCAAGAATATGTTCTACAAGCTCTGTTCTCTTGACACTGCTCAACATTTTCTCTACACATTTTCTCTTCAATCCAGACGTTTCTTAACTCCTTCCCTTGTTAGCCCTTGGTTGTTCTCAAGTGTAATGTTTTTCTATGCATCTTGCAATCTGTATGTATGATCAGTCATCTCTTATGAAGCATGGATAACCTTTCATGGAATTGTTGTTAATTAGACAATTGCCATTGTGAGAATAATCATTTAATTTGTATGGAAGTAAGTCTTTTTCATATTATTTGACTTGGTATTGTAAACTTGTCTTTGCAGATTCTCTGGGAACAGAAGTGATGATAGGTAGAGTTGTACAACACCATAAATCATTTGGCATTATCAATATATTGCTTTATAGAATACTACGTGCAAGTAAAATGGAATGTGCAATGACAATTGGTCTCGAATTCAAATCTGAATATAAGTACATTATACACAAGAAGATGGTATCTATTCTATGATTTAAAGAACCCCAAAATAAGAAAATTAATAAATTTCATTTTTTTACTTGCTCTTAGACACTTGTTTAATCGGCAAGACCCTCAGAATGTCTTGCTGATAACCGGCAGTGTTCAAAACTCCTGAAGAGGTCAGATCGGTGTGACATTGGATCTGTCTTGCCGACGGAAGTCATCGACAAGACATGGACTATTGAAGTGAGTTTTCTATCCTGTGCCGATGATTGATCTCTCACCGATGGGTTGGCTTCGATGGTCATCACCAAGAGTCTTCGTGATGGTACATTTCAACAAATATTTTAAAAAAAAAAAATTTGCATTGTTTCATCGCAATTTCGACGAAACCCATCGACGAATCACCAAAAAGGTTCAACGAAGTTGCTATAGTTGCGACAAAGGCTTCGTCTTAACTCCTTACCCATTTTGTCGCAATTTCGATGAAGGCCACTAACAAATCATAGAAAAGGTCCAACGAAGTTGCTTAGCTGCGACGAAAGCTTCACCGTAACTCTTTGCCCATTTCGTCGCAATTTCGACGAAGGCCACCAACGAATCACCTAAAAGGTCCGACGAAGTTGCTTAGCTGCGATGAAGACTTCATCGTAACTCCTTGCCCATTTCGTCGAAATGGCGACGAACTTCTAGTGTTGTTTCGACGCTTCGAAAGAGCCATTGCAATTGCATTTTGGTTGTAATTCGTCAGTGGATACACGAAGTTTTCGTCGATATTCCGACGAACATCCGAGTCATTTTATGATGCCAACGACCGACGAATATGCGCCATTATTTCGACGTTTAATTTGTCATTGGAATTTTGACGAAAAAATAGCGAGGAAATTTTTTTCGTCAATTCGTCGAATTTCTGACAAATGTTTGTCGAACAATCGACGAACATTCGTCGGAAAATGGAGTCAAATTTAGTAGTGCTATGTGCTTCCTCCTCTAATGTCCATAGCCCACCAAACCATCTTCTTCTTCCTTGAGTGATCTTCATGCCCTTTCTGAGTCTCAAAATATGCTTACACACCATACAAATGCATCAAAGCTTTGGTCAGTTCGATCTTGAGTATACTCTATACCTCGAGTTAAGCACACTATGTGCCCCCTCCTCTAATGTCCATAGCCCACCAAACCATCTTCTTCTTCCTTGAGTGATCTCCATTCCCTTTCTGAGTCTCACATAAATGACTTACATGTGGGTTGGTTTCAGACCATCACACTCTTTCACAAAGGTTGCATTTGATTACTATTTAATAAATATAATTATTCCTCTCTTAGTTTCATTAATATTTTTTTTATCTCCATTTTAATCAAAGGATCATATTATCCTTTATTTTATCTCATTTTAATGCTTTCATCACTTCATTTTCACTTCGAGAAAAAAGTTTTATGACATTTCTCCCTTGTAATTTAGTTATTGCCCTCACTAGCTTAAGTTGAATCTACATCATAATTTTCCCAAAATAATCAATATATTAGTAAATCTTATGACTTTAATTCCATCTATATTTTTATTTATTTCATAATTTCTAGATCCTATCAATTCTTTTAATTCAAAAGTAGATCAAATAAAAATATTTTGTTGATAAATAGAATTATATGAAGCAATCATGATTTTACAAGGAGCTAATGCAAGTTTATATAAATATTTCATCTTGTAACTTTAAAAAAAAAATCCATTCACATAAAATTTTATTTGAAAAATATTTTATTCTTTTTCAAAAAAAACAAAAAACATTATCATATTATTACATAAAAAATAATTAGTTAATTATGCATAACATGTGTTATGAAAGCCCCTATTGCTAACATTCAAAAACATTCCAAGATGATAATCATGGATTCTAGACTATGAGTATCATCTTTTCCTAAATACTCAAATGGATAAAGTATATATCATTTCCCATAATTGTTCAAAAAAAATCAAACAAGTTTGAATCTAATAAGAATGTAATATTAAATAACTTATTACTATCAATAGGATGTTTATAATATCTAACTTCATCACAAATAATTTGAGAATAATTTCAATTTTCACAAGTAAGCAATAATGATAAATATTTCAATAATTTTAGTTCTATTCAATAAATCACATGTACAAGGTTATTGGGTTGATCAAGTCCAATAACAAAATACAATAGATAATTATGATATTAAAAACAATCTTTTAAGCATTTTAAGTAAAAGGAAACAACAATAAGTTATGACCATCAATCAAACACTTAATAAAAAGACTAGGTCTTTTGTTTAAATAAATAAAGTAATTTCATTTAATTTTAATTTAGGAAAAAATAAATGTGTAATTTTTTTAGAGGTTATATCTCCCATGTCCTCATGTCTCAACCTAAGAAAATCAATTAAGTTTTATATCATATAAATGTCTTTTTTACTAATGCAAGATAATATTTTTCTAAATTTTATGATGTGAAAATTATCTTAGACCTTGAGGTAATGGCCCAAAATGAACTTAAAATAGACATATGTGAGGATTCATGGTGTCAATTCTAAATTGACATATCAAGCATAGTATAATCACTTTCTCAAAATAGACACAAAATCAAATGAAAATTAGTGGAGATGATGCTATATAATAAGACAAATTCTTTGTATAGGAGAGTGCTACCAAAAGGATCATAAGTTTGATTATGCCACATATTGGACAAATGTGCATATTTGACAAATTAAAGATTTCAAATATGAAAACAAATCACGCAAAATAATCATCCAAATACTTTTGATATACAAATATCATAAAATCATAACCTTGTAATATAATTATCTTATTAAATATGTTTTAATAAGAATGAACATGTTACCAACTCAAACTTGATATTTGAATTTGCATTTCCCATAATTAAACTCTTTATAACTAACTTACACCATATTTTATACATTTCTATCAATTTGTTCAACATGCCACACTATAACTATTTTTGATACTACAAGGGTGTCCCCGCGACCCAGCCCAATGGCCCAACCTCGGGCGAGTTGGGGCGAGACTAATCCCCTGCGGGTGAGATCCCCCTCACGCAAGAAGTCCCACCTCTGAAACCTGGGAGTTAAGTCGATCTCGAGACCAATAGGGAACAAACCCACTGCCAAAGCCAACTCAACTACCTGTTCAAGTTATGTCACACTATAACTTACTACCCATAATTATTGCTAGACTCATTACCAATATTAAGATAAGAACTATTGTAAAACACTAATACATTATTCACGATCCATTTGTTCCTCACTTAACAAATTATTAACCATGGTGCATATTCAATGCATGCTTCTTCCTTGATTCTAATATATTGTAGATGTGGCTGCAAAATATTTATCCAGACTACTCTCATCCAATGAAATTTTGAAAATGTTTGATAGTCACCTTGACAAAACCCATGACTACTACATAAAATTGTTACTTTGGCATTAAGTTGGAAGGACAAGTTATATTGATGTTAATCGTGTAGTCTTAAAAAGTCCCTTTGCACACATATCGCAAACCTTTTGAGTGCATAATCCCTTTCGTATTAAACTCTACATGTGCTTCAAGGTAAACATTTTTTATAGGAAAACACATAGCAAGTATAATAATTAGTTACCAAGGGTTGCCATTAATGAGTGAAACCTATCGCCTCACAACCACATGACCTATTACGCGTGTCTCATCATTTTAAGATATCCTATCATCGATACACAACTTAGTGTTAGATATATCTTGTTTAATATTCAAGTATACACATGATAAATGAGCATTGTACATCTTATTAAGATTGTTTTATTATTATCTATTAGCATGAATAATCCTTCTAAGGATATTATATTGATTATATGGGCCCTTTGACAACAATTTATTAATTCACTTATTTTCGATGTTTCGACTTTTTTATTCAATAACACTATGAACCTCAACCGCAATGAACTTGAATATAAAGTCTATAAATAATTTACGAGGAGACATATCTACATTTTAAATCATAAGACTATTAAACTGAAACGTATAGTGCTAGAATTTTAAATACTGGTTAATATAGAATATAGAAGCATGACGAAAATTTCAGAGGAAGGCCTGATCAACCTAGCTCTAATATCAAGAAGTAACACTACTTTTCCTCAAATATAAAATTGGATAAAACTAATTTTTATATGGCAACAAATATATTAATATTTAAACATTTAGATTACTGTCATTAATACATAAATTGACATCTAACAATATGAAAATGATTAAAAGAACAAATAACATCATAAAATAAAATAATTGAATCAACTTCATCTCAATTAATTCAATACTTATCTGAATCATAGCACATGAAAAGCTTATTCTCACTTACAAAAAATTTAGTACTGGTCTTCGTAGCTATGGCACACACCGAAAAATGTGTAAAAATACAATGTGCTTACGCACCATGAAATTACATCAAAACCCTAACTAAGATAATTCCAAAAGTACTTTGTATCTCAAACTGAAAACACTCTTTGTACACTCTCCTCTAATGTCCATAGCCCACCAAACCATCTTCTTCTTCCTTGAATGATCTCCATGCTCTTTCCAAGTCACCATCTTCTTCTTCCTTGAATGATCTTCATGCTCTTTCCAAGTCTCAAATAAATGGCATGAACCTTAAGGATTGGTTTTCATCACACCCTATTACAAAAGTTGCATTTAATTATTATTTAATAAAATATATTATTCCCCTTTTTAAATAGTTTTCATAAATATTCCCCTTTTTAAATAGTTTTCATAAATATTCCCCTTTTTACCTCCATTTTAACCAAAAGATTATATTATCCTTTTTATCTCAATTTAATGCCTGTCATTGTCACTTCGGGGAAAGTTTCATAACAATATCTATGTATATTTTCCTTTCGAATAGCTAATGAGAATGTCAAATATGTATTATTAATTTCACTGCGCGTAAAAATTTCTAGTAGTAGAAAACTTAATTGTCAAAGGTCTCGGTTGTGGAGGTTTTAGAATTAATCGTACTGTTTTGTAGTTGAATTCCGAACTTGTATTTCATCTCAGAATGTTAGGAGTTTGGTGTCAAAAAGCCTAGACTTTCGTTGAGTTCCTGCAAATAGATCTATGGTAGCACTATTTTGTTGCCAATCAGCGTTCATTAATTAGTTGGCATTGTTTTCGTAACTTGTTTTCAAGAAAAATCTCATGTCTCTCATCACCTTTCTCTACCCCCTTCTAATCCGTTCCTTTTCATCTCTCTAAATTAAGTCCAGAGTTGGACGATGAACGATTCCATTGGCTCTATTGATTAGCAAAACTTCGAGCTAAAATCATTTTCCATCCCCCAGAGGGTGACTAAGCAAGCCCTGCTCTAGGTATAATTTCTTTTGAACATTAATTGAAAGAACTCCAGTATAATTCACAAGCTGTGAATTTAATGTTTGTTGAACTTTTCGTAAAAGGGAGGATTACTGCTTAACTAATTAGCTGAGCACATCTCTGTTGCAATGCCACGAAGCCGCATGCACCAGCATAAACTGAGCAAACCCTGCTCTAGGTATAATTTCTTTTGAACATTAATTGAAATAACTCCAGTATAATTCACAAGCTGTGAATTTAATGTTTGTTGAACTATTTTGCAAAAGGGAGAATTACTGCTTAAATAATTAGCTGAGCACATCTCTGTTGCAATGCCACAAAGCCGCATGCACCAGCATAAATTGAGCAAGCCCTGCTCTAGGTATAATTTCTTTTGAACATTAATTGAAAGAACTCCAGTACAATTCACAAGCTGTGAATTTAATGTTTGTTGAACTATTTTGTAAAAGGGAGGATTACTGCTTAACAAATTAGCTGAGCACATCTCTGTTGCAATGCCACAAAGCCGCATGCACCAGCATAAACTGAGCAAGCCCTGCCCTAGGTATAATTTCTTTTGAACATTAATTGAAAGAACTCCAGTATAATTCACAAGCTGTAAATTTAATGTTTGTTTAACTATTTCGTAAAAGGGAGGATTACTGCTTAACTAATTAGCTGAGCACATCTCTGTTGCAATGCCACAAAGCCGCATGCACCAGCATAAACTGACACTTGAAAGAGAGCGCCAGGTATACAAGCATAAAAGGCACATCAAGAAGTAGCTTAAAAACACAAACAAAATCAATACACAAAATAAGTTTAAACACCCCAAAATAGTAAATTCTATCACCGAACACCCAGTCATCAGGTTTTGCATCATACCAGAAACTGTCATTTTCAAAATGAATATACATTAATCTCCAAAGGAAATCAAATTACACATAAATGTCGCAATACCGTGTCCATAAACTCCATGGTATCGTGATTTGAATAGAAAACCCAAGTATAGTAATTGTTGTATGCAAGCTTTTGGATTCAACTGTGTATGTTTTTCAGTCGGATCACACTCAATGATCCATCATCAGCAAAAGGAAAAAATCATTGTTCTCAATGCACCCTCTGCTTTATACCAACCGCGAAGCAATACTTATTGCAAAATATAAATTCATGAACCTGATGAACTTGTTCAACTGATGTGCATTATGATCAAGAAAAGTTGTGGGGCATATTTAGTAATATTTAACTGTACACCTGAAATCTAACTTGTATGATAATTTGAATAGAAAACCAATGGTAATGTATAATTAATGTTCTCAAAACATCCTTTGCTTCAACATTGAAGCAGTACATATTGCAAAATATAAATTCATGAACAACCTGTGCAACCGTCATGCATCAGAACAAGAGCACCAGGGCATATAAAGCCACGTTAGCAACAAAAGTGAAATATGATTAAGTTGTGTGAATAGCGTGAAATTAACAAGAATATTTATGTTGGAATGACTATGTAGATTGATATATTATACAAACATAATAACTTTGTGCAAATTTTGATCTAGTTATGCAAGGATATTAGGTATTTGGAATATTTGCTATTTAGAAATAATCAATAATTAGGTGGACATGAGAAGCTAAACCAAATGCAGTCACAAAGTTTGATTGGGGAAATGCAACATGTTCAATTTACAACTCTATCCCAATCCCTAAGGTTTCGTAGCATTCACCGTGTACAAAAAGAATCTGGCAAATTCCTAAGTATTGTTGAATCATCAAAGCTTTGTCAACTAACAACATCATGCCAATTTGTATATACGCAGGATTTGAAAGAACCATAAAATAAAGTTGATTAACAAGTACAGAAACAGTCAGAAGTAACAAGATAACAAGATAACAAGAAACCAAAGGCACTTGAATCATTGTCAAATCCCTAATCGAAGGAATCCTGTTGAACATATTGAACTCCATTGATGAGAATCTGACTAGTAATCCTATCATAGTATTAAGAGTTATTCACTCTCCAGATGTTGCTCAATGATTGTATTGTAAAAACATCCATTTTCAATAAGAGGCCACTTTACCATTCCAGATGTTGACATATATTAAGGCTATACCAACCCTCCCAGAATGGAAGCAACAGGATTGACAATGGACATATAATCAAATATGTGAATCAGAAGATATTCTAAAACTAAAAAGAATGAAGCCGGCAACATCAAACATATCCCTTATGTTCATAGTTGACATATTTAGATCCCCAACAATTCATTTGTGAAGGCATTCGTGTCTTGGTAACACACCAAAAAACGGTTTAGATACCTCTTTCATTGTTTAGGATCTCCTTGCCAGTCAAAGAGATGTCTATTAAAAACATAGATCAAGTGGAATAACCAACTTTGTTTCACATAACCTTCAGGTATTTAGAGACATTTTCTAGTCATTTTCAAATGTAATACAAACACATATTAGCACCTAATCTAACCAGAATATCTGGTAAAATGGATATGTGAAATAATTTATGGTATAAACATAAGAGATTGTAACTTGAGTAGCAGCAGCAGCAGCAAGAGAGAGTATGAAAGGTAATTATCTGATGCTGAAGCATTCTTTGGAGTAATGCTTAGTTTCTGAACAAAAAAGAATTCCTTAGTTCTATATTGTGTTTATGAGAATGGGACATAAAAAGGAATATACAATTGCTTTACCTTTCCACATCAGCGAAAAGTAAATTGCAGTCAAACTGATTTCAAGGCAAAGATTTGCATTTCACCAGCTTTTGAACAAATATACAAAGCATTAAAAACAGTCATTACATAGCCTCAAAACACTAGATGTGAAGGGGATTGTGAATTCAACTGCACCTATAACTCAATTTTTTTTCTGCTAGAGCATGTAGGCCCAATTCATGAAAATAATCAGTGATCAGAAGAGTTGGATCAGCATGTCACATTTATATATAATAGTCAAATTAGAATGGTGGCAGAACCGCCTATTGAATATGCCCAAAAATGAAACATACAATTAATGAAAATTCTAAAACAACTTACATAAAAGAAATTGAAGTTCATCAGGCCTTTGACTTGGAGGCAAGCCCTGTCTCAACCTTTTTAATTTCAAAGATCAGCATTCTCCACATTTTTAATACGAACATCTCTGCTTCATCATCCAGTATTGATTCCAAAAGCTCTAGCATATGGGCTGCACTTTCATGCTTCTTGGTGTTGGAAACAACAAAATCAACCAATGTTGGTTCCTCCTCACCTAGAAACTCTGTTATCTTCTTTGAGATCCATGGTCTCATTCTCTCATGTAGATTATGCTAAATATTCAAGAAAGCCAACCAAACCTCATTTACTCCATAATAAAATATAAATAGCATAAAAATTCACAAAGTACACAAACAATCCAAAATAAAACAATGCATACATAGAACAATTGTAAAGCTACTAAAACAACTCACCTTATCATATATAGCCCAATCAATGTTGTAAGCAAATAGCTCCTCCTTGGTCTTAGGAATAGTGTCAATTAACTGCCTCACATCCAAAAGTTTATTGTTTTCCGGTGCTCTTGATCTCTCAACATTGTGGTCTCTCTCGTGATGTTTCTCGCGATTCCTGTCCCTATCTCGACTTCTATCATTGTTCTCTTCCTTGTTGCGATTTCTATCATCACTGCGGTTACTTTCTCTTTCCTTCTGACCTGATCTATCACTTTGTTTCCTATTTCTGTCCCTATCAAACTCAACCCGCTCCTCTTTAGTACCCAATGTAGAGATACGCTTTGCAAACTCTGCTGCTGCTGCCAGATTTGAGGCTGTTCCAGACGAATGATTTGCTGAAACTGCTTGCATTTCCTCTACAGAATAATCAATAGGTACCAACGGTCGCATCTTCTTATCTTTGTGCATGTCTTCATCATCCTCCTCATGAAAAACAGATGGAACAGCAGCTCGCTTCCCTGATCCTATAAGTCCAAAGCCTAGCTTTCTAATAGGTGCACTACTATTCTGCCTAGATTCTGTGCCAAGTGTCTGTTCCATAGAAACTTCATCTCCTGATATACTAGCATTTCCATTCCTTAATGCTGCTTCAGCTATACAATAACCTTGAATTAGTTACAACAACAAATAAATGTGAATGTATGCATGCTAAAGTTTTCTAGAAAAAGTTCCATCCAAAAGCCCAAAAGATTAAAAAAAAATTAACCTCAATATGAGAATGCTAATTATCATATAAACAAAACACATTTATAAAAATAGTTCTAAACAAGCAGCAAACCAGGCATTTCTGTACAAGATCTGATGATCCCATCTTATCATTACTTTGAACTACTAGATCTGCAGGATATGTGGTTGACAAAGAAAAGGAAGTTTAGGGCACTGCTTAGTCAGTTGCATCACTGAGATACGTGCAAATCATATTCAGATTAGCCTCCAGTACAACAGAACAAGCCACCTAAAGATAAACTTTTACTTTACGAGTGGGTTTACATTTTAGTTTCAAAACTTACCCTGATTATTTTCTTCGCCAGATTCACTCCCATAACCCTGCTCCATCGGACTATCTTTTATATCACCCTTAACTACATCTACAGACATCCCTGCAGATTCATGTGCATCAGAATGTACCCGTACCAATACTTTTGCGTCCTCAATATCTTGCCGTGTATCTTCATATTTGCGCCTCTTTGCCTCTGCAATCTCTTGTTCTTCTCTAAATTGATCAGATAAGTCTTCCTCTCTCTCTCTTTGCCTTCTTTTTCTTTTTTCTTCATAGATGCTACTTCTATGACGCCTTTTTCTCCAATCCTCATCATCACTGGCATCCTCCTGGTCTTTGATCTCCCTCCGCCGCTCTCTCTCTCTGTCCTTCTCCCTTTCTCTCTCATACTGCCTCTGTCGTTCCTTCTCTCTCTCTCTGGCTTCCCATTCCCTTTCACGTTCTTCATAAAGACGCTCTGCTTCCCGAATCTTCATCTCACGTTCCCTTTCCCTACGCAGTCTCTCTCTTTCACGCTCCCTTTCATATCTCTCCAATTCACGTTCCTTCTCACGTTTTAAATCTCTCTCTCTATCTCTCTCCCTGTTCCTATCATAACGCCTCCCTCTATCAGATGAGCTTGTCTCAGGCTTTTCATGCTCAGATGTTGGTTTATTTTCACTTGTTGTGTCATCTTCATTTTTGTCATCTGCAACATCTGAAACAACAAATTAATAGTCAGTGAATCTATTTCACTAAATTAATGCAACACAAGTTACAAACAATCCTTCCAAATACACTACCGCTCTTCATGATTTCAACATCAGAATCTGCATCCTTGGATCTTGCAGTGGCCTCAGATGCAGATACAGATTTCCCAGGACCATCTGTGGAAGTAGGAAGGGGTGGAGGTGGTGGAAGGGGCCGCAGCCTTGATCTGTGAACATTGATAGATTAGTGACTAACGAAAATCCAATCATCTAATACAACATAATCTTTTAAAAAAGCATTTACAAGCATAAGCGTGCACCAGACTAACCTCTCTTCAAGCATGGTTTTCAGCTTCAACGAAGCATTTTCATCAGCTTGTCGATCTGCATCATTGACAATACCAAACTTTTTCCCACTATCCTGATCATCAGCATCACCATTGTCTTTGTTTTGGCTATCAACTGGTGGAGGTTTTGGGGGTTCTTTCTTCTCAACTCCTGGTGCAGTTTCTTCCTCTTTGTCAGCATCCTGAAGTTCTGCTGCTTTGATTTGCTTTTCCCTTTCAGTTTTCTTTTCAACATATCGCTCTAGATAATCACGTGTTGCTTGATTAACATTCAACTGCAATAACATAAAATTTACACAGCATCAATGAAGCTCATAGATTCTTGTTAACTGGCAATTAAAATGCAATCCAATAAATAAGCTAATAAATTTTTTAAGTTGAAACACATTACTAATAACAATAACATGCTATTAAACATTACATTCACAAATATAATAAGTGAAGAATGGATCAACCATCAATCCTTAGCTTTACCAACAATGGAATCAATTATCTATATGTAATGAGACAATCATCTGAAAAAATTTATCTTTATGATCCAGTAATGGAACCTTAACAAGTGTAAAGAGATAAGATGATTCTCATAGCTATTATTCAAATTTCACTCAACATGAGCCTTTGGATTCAATCATAAACTCAACAAAATTATATGGACATATATGCCCAAGTGAGTTGAAACCTAGTCCAGCATCAGGTCTGCCTCATGTCACAATACAAGCCTCAAAACATGAGTGCACAAACCATTACACATGGGAAGTGGAAGATGAGTTATGCCTCAGCATCTACCAAGACAATAATTGCTGGGGATGCCCCATTCCTTGCCAAAAATAAAAAATAATCTAATATCCACAGAAATTAAAAAAATAGAAAAAGAAATGCCAAAAACTACACCAATCCTAAGCATCTCTGCACTGACCAGTCTAAAACATGTGCAGGCACTTAAAATTATGCTCAATTAAGTACAAATTGCAATAGTGATGGTCAGCAAGAAAAGAGGGAAACATTAAAGGAAAAATGTAAAGTGTGGTTCCTTAACATGATCTCACTTCGATCTTAATAGTTATATTGATGTTTAAGATCTCAAACAACGGGTGTTTTAACTGTAGCTTATTAACATGTACTCTTCAAAACAAAATTGTCCATATTAATCAATCCTAGAGTTTAGCATGCAAATGATTTACTTTTAGATTTTTTGTTTGTACACCAACACAACTCCAGAATTTATAGCACACCTCAACTGGGCTACATACTACCCTGGAAACTACATGTTCAATAGAGGTCACAACAAATAGAAACTTTCCTTATGCAATCTTTTTCAAAACCAAAGTACTAACGTGGGGAAAGCAGAATTCTCAAAACCATAAAGGAATTTATCATTGCATGAATAGCATTGTCATTAATGAATCTAGATATATCCTAGTAGTCTTGAAAATAGGCAAAAGAATTTGACAACTGAAACAAATTACTGGCAGAAAACGTGAGTTGATAAGATGAAGAACAAGACAGATAATGTTCAACCAAAAAGTTTCACCATGCAGCAACAGTGACGGCATTCCACAAATAAATTTTCTTAATATATATTTTAAAAATGCAGGCAGTCTGATCTAGTGACTCTTCAAAGTGGAACAAGCATTCCACATAATTTTGCGTGAGACTCGGATATAGTTATACGAGTAAAGAAGCATTGATATGCACATTGTATACAAGATTTCACCACTAAGTTCTTTTCTTTTTTTGCATGGAAAAGCCATATAAACTATGCCAGTAATAAGTATACATGGAATAAAAATAAAGAAGATATTAAATGCACTGTGCACAAAATTTGAGAACATTATCTGAAGACTTAAGCATGTCTGGACAAGGATTTTTCCCAAATAAATAGCAATCATATTGAGCTCTCACGCTAATTTAACTGCCATTAATAACCATGAAGACACCTTAATGTTAACAGCATTGGACATACAACAAACTAAATATGCCACTGCATAGCTTAGCTGGCTTGAAAAGTTATACCTCCTATTCAAGTGTGAAAATCTGATATTTCCTAATATCCTGTTTTCAAGGTAAAACTAGAACAAGTAACAACATAATTTATCCTATTAAAATAAGCATACTCGATGCAAACTTATATGAATTAGTGTCCATCTAGAGGCATATATCATACAGACCCCTCATCAAAAAACCTCTTGCAAGCCTTTACAGACTCTTGCCACATGCCCACACACAGCTTTACACAGAATACATTACTCACTTTTTGGCTCCAGAAAGGAATCAACCTTGAATATAAAAAGGAAGTCTTTGCCATGACTTGGGCGGACTTCTACTATGCATTACAGTGTGTGTCCATGATTGCTAACACTCCAAACAAAAAGCCTTGCACAGGTCACTAGTAAATGTAGAGTTAGTTGAAGATCAGAATTGCCAACTGCTGATAGTTGATTATCAGTTTCTAGCAACTCCATTATAGCAGCTCGTGCTTTCAAAATAAATTATTTTTATGGCTTGCAGCAACACCACCATTGTCATGCCAAATCAACCATAGAAATGCCAACCACTGATGACATCATTTAAATGAGCAAGATGTAAAGACAAAAAAATCTTGGGACACACCTAAAGGCTTGAATGAGACATCTAGTTGAGCAATGATTCTGCAATTGACAAGTCAATTGTATGGATTAAAAAGAGATGATACAGTCACAAATTATCTTACCAAACTCAAAAATATAAGACATCAATTTACTTGTGTAGGAAAGAAGATAGCGACCAAAGATATTGTCTCTATGACCCTCAACAATCCACCTCCATTCTTCAAGTGCTTGTAGCAATTATCAGCTTATTAGATAGAGTAACACCCCAAGCATTTGATGATCCAGAAGAACAGCTCTAGCAAAGTTTGTAAAAACAAGTTGTATGTTTGAACAAACAATTTTGGAACATGACATTCCAGCAAAGCATGAAAGATAACAAATTGAAAAAGAAAAAAATAGTTAGCAAAGACAAAAGTAACAAAGCAACCACCAAAGTGAAAGCCACTTCAAGCATTATGATATTCAAAACTGAAGTCGCAAAGGCAAGTATTATTGTGAAAATCCTTGGTACAACCTTCATCGTCCAAAATCTTGAAAGGCATTCAAGTAATTAAATTGACCATGAACAAACGATGATAGTTGATAATTCTGATTCTATTTTTAGAATATAATATTGTATATCTTGGATGCCACTTTAAAGATAGGAAATTACAAGATGAATAACATGGTTTTTGGGATTACCCTCATTGATCTTTAAATACAAAAAGATGGATAATAAGTTATAATTTGTGAAAGGTTGGCCAATAATTTCCGATTCAGATTTTTTTTATTTATTAATTTATTTTATTATTCCTAAAAATAAAATATAATAATTTTAGTATTTTAATAATTAATGATGTTAAATCATTAACTTTAAGGTTATTGTTATTCATGAAGTTAAAATCAAAAATTAAAAATAAGCCCATCAAAGTTACTATTCTTGTCATTGTTCTTATTTTGTTTCTGCTTATCATGAATTTTGTTATAAACATAGTTCTTAAATTGTTCATTTTAAATTTATCTTACGATTATGATTATTGTTGTTATTAATATATTTCAGTTGTGAAATAAGGGTCTGCACGAGTTGCTGACCATCCAACCTCAATCTCTATTGATAGAGTCAGCATGTTGCATGATTTCAATAGGTTCTCCAATTTGCCTCTTCACATAATGGTCTTCCCTTGCCAACAGGTTGATTCATCAATGCAAATATTATGCTTAGTTGCTAGTGAGTGTTGTGCCAGTGCTGATTTTTCCACTCTATTATGTCTAATACTGCAATCTTACTCTTTAATTTTCATTTGGATGGATCTACTATTTCTCCTATATATGCACTATGACAAGGGCACTCTATCATGTATAGCGAATGTTGATGTTTGCTACAAGAAGAAGAAAAAGCAAGAATGTTTGAGAATGTTCCAAATTCAATTCTGGCACCAACAGTATGGACATTATAGCCATCAAAGTATTACACTTACAAAAAACCATAGCATGGCTCTAAGGTGGAATCCATTTAGCAAGAGACAGATGTTTATTGAATATGCATAGTTTCACTCAAGTACAAATCAGATGTTCTTCAAACATTCAATGAGTACAAAGTCATGGCTGAGAAATAGAGTAGAGAGTACAATAAGATTCTCACTTCTCACAACAGATGCTACAAAAAAACTTAGAAAGGATGCCATTGTGGAGATGGCAAAGAGCGTGCTTAAGGGCATCCCTTCCAGCAAATTCTAGGCTAAAACAACCTAGACAACAACATACCTACACAAGCCAAGGCTGAGAAAGGCTGTGAGGAACATCATATCTCATGAGACATGGACTGGGAACTTCACATAAACCTGTATCATTTGAAGTACATGCACAAAATAAGAATGAAAAGGCTATAGAGAAGGAACAGAGTATAACTTGTTGAATTACATAAAGTGAAAAATGCACTAGATTGCAAATTAGCCCTTCACGGCTAGGCATAAGGCAGACAGTTCTAATGAAAACATATTACAAGTTGATTGGCTAAAATTTTTTATCAAAAATAAGGCATTGACCTTGCAAAATTTTGCCAGTAGATAAAATGAAAGCAACTAAATTAATAAGAGCCATTAGAGCTCGGTTACATGGCATATCCATACATATGTCAAAAGTGTCTTTAATAACAGTAATTTTGAATAGGATGTATTAAAGCATGGGCTTCAATTCCAATATGTTTGACCTATCAGCTTAAAAGCATTATTGTCAACAATTATTAAGGACTTGAAACTCAGGCATATTGGTATATTATATGCGTGAGATCTGAGACATAAAAAGGTTTGATTCAAGCAGAGGAAGAAATACTACATGCAGAAACCTGGCTCTCCATTTAGATAAAACCACTAACTGAATATTTAAGTGTTCCAGAGAGAATTCACATTCTGAGATGGTATGACTACAAAAGTATTCACAGCATGCAAATGCTCAAACAAGCAAAGAGGTAGGTTCAAAAGGAGCATCTGGTTGTCAGGGAGATTAGGCAATGCTAATATGCACCAATGTACAAATTTTCATAACTTCAAACCATGTATGTGCTATAGATACTAGACTGACCTCTAGTCCCCCCAAGCAGTCTACATACTTTTTGGCTAGCCAAAGACAAAGATATTTCAACCATCTATATTCTCACTTCTTTAAAGGTATTTTCAATTTCTGAATAACAGTTCGGTTACTTCTCCAAAAAATGCATTCTGAATAAGAGTGGAGGAAAATCTGTTTTCCTTGATATCTTCAATTTCTTGCTTACTCAATCACATTGTTCTTGTTGTTTGGATCTCTGTATAGATACATGTAGTATTTATTGGCCATATTATACCCTCTAATTGACCTACAGTAATCACCACTAAATGTAAAGATTCTGCATTCTTTGTAAAGCCTTGTACTATAGGGGTTCTGTTCCCACCTTAAATTTTGTAATCTCAACCACTAATAAATTTTCATCAAACACCATATTCCCAGCTCATACCTGCGTAAACAGTAGATGCAAATAATATACATTACATCAGTCTGCAACAGCAATATTAACCACAATGTATACTCATGTTGTTAGATATTTGGATCAATTACAAATACCCACATACTCAAACATTCATAGCCTGCAGGAGTATAATGTGTTCCACTTTCACCATAACATATTTTGTTTTAACAGCCCAATCTGCAACAGCAATATTAACCACGATGTATACTCATGTTGTTAGATATTTGGATCAATTACAAACACCCACATACTCAAACATTCATAGCCTGCAAGAGTATAATGTGTTCCACCATAACATATTTTGTTTTAACAGCCCAATCTGCAACAGCAATTTTAACCACAATGTATACTCCTGATGTTAGATATTTGGATCAATTACAAATACCCAGATACTCAAAACATTCATAGCCTGCAGGAGTATATGTGTTCCATCTTAACATACTTTGTTTTAACAGCCCAATCATAATTTCATGCAAATCCTAACATGAAGTGTTTGGCATGTGCTCGTCTTCATGCACAATCACAATCTTTTAACCACTGTGTGATGTGAAGATATCTATAATCAGTTGGACCACATTTTTAATATTGTGCAATTTCATCTTTGGATGGATCAACAAAAATAACAACAAATCATTGTAGTTCATAAGAAACTTGCTAATTTTTTCCATAGCGGCTCCAATATCTCTTCAAATGTTCTTTTCTATTCATTTCTTGGGATATTCTTCTCATTGCATTTCTGTATTTCCTGCTGCATTATCTTGCCACAAATGTAACAACACAGTTTATATTATCACTCATTGCTTCTGCTCATGTTATTTTTGTGGAAACATTTAGCATTGTTCTTTATTCTTCATAAGCTTTGTCATTTATAAATTTGGTATTGCTTCACAATCAACCATCCACAACATAATAAATTGTCTAACGTTGATTCTCTCGTCATCTCAAAGCCTCTTCACAGCCCACTTCATCAAATTGCTAATATTGTGCAGTATCATCTTTGGATAGATCAACAAAGATATCATTAAGCAGTTGTTTCTCTTAAGAACCTTGCTAATTTTTAATATAGCAATTCCAAAATCTTTTCCCCACCTGTTCTTTTTCAATTCCTTTCTTCGAATATTCTTCCCATTATATTTTTGTTATTCCTATTTCAGTCTCTTTCCACAATTTGATGACACAGTTGATGCTATATGACTTGAATTGCTCCTGTTCAAGTGCTTATGTGGATAAACTTACCATTGTTCTTGAATCTTATTCTACATAACCTTTTGTCATTTACCATATACAACCGTTTCTCTTTCGTTAGACATTTGTTCATAACCCGACTTTTACTTAGGATAATAGCATTTTAAATTCACATCTTCTTCATGTGAGTTATTTCCATTAATCAAACCCCCAAACCCCACGAGGGGTGCTACTCTGGCATTGCCCCCAAACCTCCATGAGGGGCTCTACCCCTCGACCCCACCATGTATCCAACAAGGAGCATGCCAAGGGCGTTGTCCTTGGACCCAGCAAGGGGCACTACCCCTCGACCTCACTGGGGGCACACCCCCAAACCCCCATGAGGGGCACTACCCCTCAACCCCATTGGGGTTCTCTACTCCCAACCTCCAATAGGTATTGAGATCTCTTGTCACATAAAAAATTTGATTACAATGAGGTGATTTGGGAGTGGAGAACAAAATTGAAAACTTAGACAATTATCTTTATGACTATCACAATATCATTG